>JABUQX010123144.1:7500-25956 GCA_015478945.1 Trachelipus rathkii
TATATATATATATATATATATAGCGTACATTATATCCTAACATTAATATATGTAACTTTATATTCTAGGTTATTGTTATATAATTAAAGTGCAAGCATATCCTAATAATTTCTTTCTGGAAGTGGGGGCAGGAAGGAGGCTGAAGCCATGCAGTCCCAGGTTAGCCGCCTTGTTGATATAGTTAACTGAATTAAATCTAATAAAAGTTCAAGAAAACCTGTTGCTTTATGTGTTTCACGTCATTCACTGGATCATGACGCAATACAGATGATGAACCCAAAAATACTTGGGTCAAAAAAGAGAAAAGAAATAATTGTAAAGGTTGTGCCTTTTATAAGGAATAATAATTATTGAAATAATAATAATAGAGATAAGAAAAAAAATATGTATGATATCTTTACAATAATTTAATAAAAGTTATAGATATAGATCAAATAAATACGTTTTCGTTATAACAAAAGATACAGACTAAACAAGATTTTTTTGTTATATTTGTATATTATCATGATTCATGAGTAATATAATTAAGAATCTTATTTACAATAAAAAATACTCATTTTAAACCCGTTTAAAATTAATTTCAACATTACTATAATAATAATAATAAATAATAATAATAATAATTAATAATAATAAAATAATAATAAAATATAATAATAATAATATAATAATAATAATATAATAATAATAATAATAAAATAATAATATATAATATTTAGTGAAGTATTAAGGATATTGTTACTTATATAGGCAATATACATTATTTAATTTAGTTACATATTTAAATTTAAATCTTTACATATACTCATTAGAATTTCAGTTAATATAATTACTTTTATTTTTGTTTATACTTTATAGGCACCTTACGTGGCACTCATTATTACCTAAGTATTCGATGATACTTATTACTATTTACTATTAACTTATATCATTACTTAAATACGATGTATCTAATTTTTTTGTTTTCGAGTTACGTTTATCAAATTTAGGTTGATTGTTCAACCTAATTGGTTTCTGAGGTAGAAATATGTTTCTATTTATTCTTGGTGGTATGTATTCACCTTGAAGCAACCCTGAAGAAGGAAACCTTAAAAATGCATTTAGATTCCCCCATAGACCACTAAGTTTTTCTCCGCGTAATTTAGATCATCAACAGATGATGGTATTACTAACTTAAAAACCGAATCAATATTTTCAAAAATTTTGGAGTTTGTAATATTAATATTGGTAATGAAATTGTTACTTGAATTGGTTTTGGTTTTCAAAGGAGATCGTAAAGACCTTGAACTCTCAAAAATTTCGTTGTTTTCAATTTCAAGTGAGGATGAAGATTTTAAATCAGGAAGATGGGCTGGTAAAGGTCCAATGAGAAGTATTGGGTCTTCCCTTAAGAGATCAGTCAAAGATTTCAATTCTTTTTCTAGAGCCGTAATGTCCATTACTTGTAAACTTGAATCATCATTACTTGTTTCTAGAGAATTAAAATCCATTTCAGGCACAGAATGATTTTTTGTATCTGATTCTAAGATGTTATTTGAAATTTCGTTACTTTCCGAGTGTGGGAAATTTTCGGAAACGCGCCCAGATAAAGTTTCTTGTTTATTACTACGCTGATAAGGTATATCTTTAGGATCTTCTTCAGGAGAACTATTGTTAAGTACCTTTAAGCTTTCAAAAGGTTCAATAGGAAACTTGAATCTTTCAAAAACACTTTCTTCTCTTGTTTTCCCTTCAACAGATCTGAGATCTCCTGGTAGAGGACCTACGATAATTGTCGGACCATCTGGTATTTGATGAATCGGCTTATATATCTCCAACGAAGCTCTGAAACAAAACAGTTTGTATAATTTTTTTATGCAACAAAGAAATTAACAATCTGTAAATAAATATTCAATATAAAAGCATATGAAGAACTATAAATAACAAATATATAAATATAATGGTTTAACGTCTTTTTTAAATAATCATACAGCCATACGGTCTAGCAAGGTAAATTCTATAAAAATAGAAACTTAGCACCATTTTATCTAGTAAAATCTATTAACACGCAAAACGGTTGGTAAAAACAAGATGCTAAAAATCTAGAAAAAAATGTAAGCATAAATTTAAATAACATTTATTTTTAGAATCTATGGCTTAAGGTTTGAGTCGGAATAGAAGACCTAAATAATAATAATAATAATAATATAATAATAATAATAATAATAATAATAATATAATAATAAAATAATAATAATAATAATAATAATAATAATAATAATAATAATAATAATAATAATAATAAAAATAATAATAATAATAATAATAATTAAAAGGAAACTATTTACCTGTATCCCTTCCGATCTGCAACATATTCTGTAATCCGAAGAGTTCCTACAGGGTCCACATATCCATAGCTACCAGAAATGGTCCCTCCAATCGTTCTCTTTTCTTCTCTAAAACTTTGATGCTTTCCAGGACCTTCAAAGAGTTATAAGACATCACTTACAGCATTACTACTACTACTACACTACTACTACTACTACACTACTACTACCAACCTACTACTACTACTACTACTATAGACTAACTACTAATAATAATAATAATAATAATAATAATAATAATAATAATAATAATAATAATAATAATAATAATAATAATAATAATAATAACTTCCTACACAAAACCAAATCATCTGCACACAATAAGCAAGGCACCCTCCACTCTTTTAGCTTAACACCCTCCCATATTACCGCTAATAACATTAAGCAATTCACACATCACTCCATTTATTATTACACACGCTTTACTGATCAAAACACATACGCTTTAAATTCCATCAGAACCACCAGCACCATATACATTAACACTGGCCCGCAGAGCTCTCTGTTAAACCGCCACACCCTTTTGCATGTCCATATACCCAAATAAATTTCCTATTTTTTTCTCACTCATTTGCTTCAATGTAAAAATTTGATCTACACATCCTCTACCACTTATAAATGCAATTTGTTCTTTAACAGACAACCTTTCAGACCCTCGACGCACTCTTTCAACCAATATACTAGCATATATCTTCCCTAAAATATTCAATAAACTAATTTCCCTGTAGTTCTGCTGTTCCCCTATCAAACCCTTACCCTTATACACGGGTACTATTACTTCGTTCTCCTCCAGTCCTTTGGGATAACCATTCACAAACGCTTTGCTGCACAATTTCCACATTCATTCAATCACAATCTTATCTCCATTCTTGATCATATCGCCTGTAAATCCATCTATACCTGCTCATTCATCATTCTTCAACTTCCTCACTCTACCAGTTTCCTTCTCACTGCTAATTACCGCATCCCCAAAATTCTACTTTTCCATCAAACCACAACCCATTCACTAAATCACATTTCTTCACTCGACAAAGTTCATGCAGATTTTCGAAATTTTTCACTCCACACTCTCTTCATACCTATTATCTATATCACCAGTCACAAAAGCACCATCAGTATTTATTATTATTCTATGAAGATTCCACTTATTCTTCTACTTCTTATTCCATGCAGGCAATATTCATTGTCCCCCCCATACAGCTCATTTTACTCCTTTTTTCTCCTACGTATGCAACTTTAGCCTTCCTCTATTCCTCCCTACATATTTTCATACACCTATCTTTCGAAAAATCTCCACAGCTTTTAGTACATTCAACAACACATCTTTTACTTTTTACCGCTTGCATCACACCTTCATTCCACCATTCACTATTGACTTTATAACACTCACATACTTCTCTTGCAGTACTAACAAACGCTTCCTTCATTTGAGCCCATATTTGTTCAGTTTCATCCTGTTCATACTCAACTAATTTATTTGCAAGTGCACTTACATACTTTTTTCCCCCTTTATAATTCTGTTACATTCATGATAAATTAATAATAATAATAATAATAATAATAATAATATAAAAATATATAATAATAATAATAATATAATAATAATAAAATATATAATATATAATAATAATAATAATAAAATAATAAACAACAATATTATATTATATATTATTATTATTATTATTTTATATTATTATTATTATTATTATTATTATTATTATTATTATTATTATTATTATTATTATTATTATTATTATTTGATTACTATGCTCATTACCGCCTCCGTGGTGTGTATTATATATCTGGAATGCACATAAAAATGTAAACTTTCTGATTGTTAGATACTTTTCACAAAATCTCTAATCGCAGATCCGGAAATGTTCAATATTGTATTCTGTCTGGGCTATTTAAATACTACACCCTTGAAAAGGAATCTGCCATGCACTACTCTCCTCAAAGTGACTCTATATTACCCTCAATTTAATTTCCCTCAATTCATTCTAATAATTCTCTTTCCAATTAAATGTTTCTTTACTCCATTAGGACGCCTCCATTTAGGATTTCCCCCTCCCTTATTGCCTATCACTTCTTAGCTATTTCCTTATCATTCATTCTATAAGCATGTGTCCATACCATCTCGGTACGCCTATTTGCTCTTCCTACCAGATAATTCTCCCAGAACACAATAATCCTTAATCTTTCATTTCTGATCCTCTACTCTTTCTCCCTTCACAAAACATTTGGAATCTTTCATTTAATTTCATTAAGACTTTTACCATCAACCATTATGACTCCCAACCACAGCTTGGTGCTGCGGCGTCATGTCGTTTTGCATTAATTTTCATAGACTTTAGTCTCAGGCAGAGTTAGAATATTTGAGTACATTTCCTTGGTACTGTCGTTCAAACTCGAGTATCATCAAGTCACTTATTTCGTTTTTTAATCGGTCACCAACACAGTACCATCTGTATTATAAACAGAATATGATAGAATGCCGATCTTTCAATTACCCTCATGTTGCCACAAATAGGTTATTTCCCAATCTTATTCATATCCCTAACTAGAACAGCTAACGTTGTATTTTTTTTTTTTTTTTTTTTTTTTTTTTTTTTTTTTTTTTTTTTTTAGAAATAGTTTTCAGTTTAGCTTTTTAAAAATGTGTTTTTTTTTTTTTTTAAGAAAAAAATTCGCATCCAAAATAACCGTTATTATACGTTTTTTTTTTTGTTTTGGTTTGTTTTTTTGAAAATTATATATTTGGTTGCAATTTGATGGAACAAGGAATATAGGAAAGAACTCTTCCAATCATTTCCAAATCAGCAAAAAAATTTAAAATCGATTCAGTAAGAAAAATGTTGTCCTAATTTATTTCCGACTTTTGGCAAATTATCGCTTAGCACTAAAAGAGTTTTTATCCGAATCATGAAGAATCATACACCAAAACATAGATCTGGCCTTCTAAAACTATTATGAAAATGGAAATCAATTGAGAAAAAAATAATTAAAATAATAGAAAATGTATAAAACGGAACGCCAAAAAAAGTGAAATAAAAAAATGCGTTTTTTTTGTTTTTGTTTTTTTTTTACCAAATAATACACGATAAAAATCATATTTTGGTTTTCTACATTACTATCTCTAGTTACACTAACCACGAAGGTATTAAATAAGCACGAAGAGAACAAACATTTCTCCCATCAACTACTTTAAAACAACTCCCCCTTTCCCCTCCATTTAAATCTAACGTGTTCTCTACTGTTCTTATAAAATGCTTCTTTAGTCGCATTTAGCAACATTCCATTTATTTTAAAGCCTTCTTCCAATACCCTCGAAAAGTACCCCCATTTGAACTCTGCCTTGTAAGCCTTTCTCAAATCAAGGAATCACACAAAAACTTTTTTTTCTTCTTTCCTCAATATTTTGCAGTGCAGCATTTCCAAGGCAAACACCTCGACTAGATCCACATCCTCGACCATCCCTAAAACCACATTGTTCTCCCCAATCAATTAATCTGTAATACCCTTAACTTTTTATATAAACAATTACTCTCCATAATATAATAATAATAATAATAATAATAATAATAATAATAATAATAATAATAATAATAATAATAATAATAATAATAATAATAATATTATTAATATTATTATTATTATTATTATTATTATTATTATTATAATAATAATAATAATAATAATAATAATAATATTATTATTATTATTATTATTATTATTATTATTATTATTATTATTATTATTATTATTATTATTATTATTATTATTATTATTATTATTATTATATTATTGTCGTATCAAATTTTGAGAGAAATAGCTTACCAGTATCATAAAAGAACAAATATGAACCATCAGTAGACATTTCAAAATGATTCTGAGCCGTTTTCGATGGGAACCGAATCGGTGAGGAAGAAACCAGGGTTGCCAACAGTATCCATAAAAGCAATGAACCTACATCCGTATGTGAGTAGCAGCGCCTCTTAAGAACTTGGTCGGTAGTGGCAAGAGGGTTGAATGTACAAAATGATAACATTGTGGCATAGTTACCAGTCAATAAATATTTTTTTTTTACTTTTTGCAAAAATTTTACATTATTGTTTTAATTTATTTTAGGGTTCTAATATTTCATAAATGAATAAAAGGCATTTCTGAAAAAGAAAAAAAATTATTTTGGAAACTAAATCAAAATTTTCAATTGCAATTAGTCTCTCTCTCTCTCTCTCTCTCTCTCTCTCTCTCTCTCTCTCTCTCTCTCTCTCTCTCTCTCTCTCTCTCAATGGTGATTTGTAGAAAGGAATGGTAACATTGAAAAAGATTGATCAAAATATGCCGCCCTCCCTGATCCTCCAGATTGATGTTTAAGCTCTCAACTAACTCACTTCTATTGCGATGAATATTCCATTCTCACTTAAGGGGATTCCGCAAAATAATTAGCATCCACATCAGCATTCGCAACTGTATCCGCAATGCAAGTCAGCCACATTAGCGTGTAAAAAAGCGGATTTGCGCGGAGACCTGGAGCTATATCAAATTATCATGTTCATATGGAGCCCACAAAATTATATATATATATATATATATATATATATATATATATATTATATATAATATATATAGTAATATTATATATATATATCTATATATAATAATATATTTATATATATATATATATAAAATATATGTATATTATATATATATATATATATATAATATATATATATATATATATATATATATATATATATTATATATATCTATATATATATATATATATATATATATATATATATTATATATATAATATATATATATATATATATATATATATATTCAGAAGAGAGACATCGCGCATCGGATATGGAAAAACACTCGCTCTCCTATCACTCTTGCTAATTTCAATCTGCTCGGAATTGCTACAGGGATACTATTCGACAGGCTAAGCTCACTTTGTCACTAAAAGAAAGTGCGTCCAACCTGATGTTGTTCTGCTAAAAATTTCTCTTGCCAAAACATCTTCTAACAACTTTTGTAAATTTACATTTAATCCCCTTATTAATTCGCTCGGACGGATCTGTAGCTAACTCTCCTTCTGAAGAGACCAATCTCTTCGGCCTCCTTTTTTCATCTAATTCCACCCTCGACGATTCTGAACACTCCCCCTACTCCTTCTCCTCTCAGCGTGTCCTCATGTCTCTACTGCGATTCACATGAGATCAGTGTATGAGACCCCTGAGATCTATGGATCCTCAGGAAGGCTAGTGGTCAGGATGGCATTCCTCCCCACATTCTGAGGGAGTGTGCAACTGAGCTGGCGCCTGTACTTGTTCAACTCTAATATATTATCCTTAATACTAAATATTTTCTTTAATGCTGGAAGCGCGCCAATATTTCAGCCGATTCCCGAAAAAGTATATAATATTATATATATATATATATATTATATATATATATATATAAAATATATTATAAAATATATATATCATATATAGTATATATATATATATATATATATATATATATATATATATGATCTCATCTCTGCAATAAAATAATCACTTCCTCTGATCATAATGATGCAGCTCATTTAAATAATTGATTTATGTGATTGGCATGATTTATACCTGTGATTTAAATAAGTTATAGAAGTGATTTACTTGATTTATAATTAAATTTTAAAACCTTGATAGAAAAAAAAAGTAGCAAATATTTTTTTAAATTTTTTTTTTTTTTTCTAATAAATTGTAGTCTAACAGAATGAGAAAGAGAACTCTCTCAAAACTTGTTTTCTATCTGTTGAGTAAATAGTCTATTAAAGAGAGAGAGAGAGAGAGAGAGAGAGAGAGAGAGAGAGAGAGAGAGAGAGAGAGAGAGAGAGAGAGAGAGAGAGAATGTTAACATGGCGACACGGAAAAGAATCGGACTGAAGAAGACAGGAAGATAAAGTGAAATTTGTCTTTCATTGCAAATTTGTTGTTTGCTTTTCATTCTCTATAACAACAACACGTATTCAAAATTTGATTCCAAGAGGTTCTTCTCTCTTTTAAAATCAATATTTTTACTTTGCAATAAATTATTGCGACCTTCTTTCTGTACTTGAGAAATTCATTTTCTTCTTCTCCAACTTAATTTCTGTCTGAGTAATTAATTCATCTCAGAATTTTTATGCCTACTCTATTTATGTTTTTCTCTGCCTTATGTTTTATCTATCTATCTATCTATCTATCTATCTATCTATCTATCTATCTATCTATCTATCTATCTATTATCTATCTATATCTTCTATCTACTCTATCTATCTATCTATCTACGCATCTTCTATCTATCTATTATCTTCTATCTCTCTACTCTCTCTCTTCTCTCTATCTATCTATCTATCTATCTCTTAATTTATGTATATCTTCATTAAGATCTATTGTCTCAGCTAACTAACGGAACCATTTGTAAAAAGTCCAAAGATTTTGTGTCATCATTTTATATTGGAAGATGTTTTAATACGGAAAAATTTTGGAATTTCCCTGCACATTTCATTCTATCTTTGGCAAATGCTCAACTGACACTTTCAACCCTTATATTATATATATATATATATATATTATATATTATATAATATAATATATTATATATATAATATTATATATATAGTATATATATTATGATTGTAATTATATATATTATATATATATATATTAGTAGTATTATTATTATTTTATATACTATATATATTACATGATGTATATATAATATATTTATATATATATATATATATATATTAATATTATATATAATATATATATAATATATATAATATATAAATATATATAGATAATAATTAGTATATAGTATATATATATATAAAGTATATAATATTAGTATATATATAGGTATATATATATATATTTATATTATATATATATATATACTATATAGTATTATAAATAGTATATATATATATATATATATATATATATATAATATATATATTTTATAGTATAAATATATATATATTATATATAATAAATCTATTATATATATATATATATATATATATATATATATATATGTATTTATATATATATATATATATATAGTAAGTTATATATATATATATATATTTATATATAGCTTTGAGTTTATGTGATGCGAGACCCTGTTCCCACCACGGCCAAGACTCGAGAAAAAGCGGCTTCTACACACGACACATGTCGTGCCAATTAAGGCAGTGCTGGGAGAGCTTCCCATGGTGTGGCGTCCTGGGCTGCAGGTACATAGCGGTCTTTAATGTCAAGACAACTTTGGATGGTGTAGAAGATTCGGGAATAGTAGGCTGATGTGTCAAAATAAAGAAAACTAAATAAAAGATGTCTTCATTATAAAAGTCCTAATTATTACATAACGAAAATCATATGTTATAAAGAATATTCAGTTCTTGAAGATAAGAGAAAATAGTTACTGTTAAAGTGGGAGGATTCAGATAAAATATAGGATAACCTTTTAGAAGGTGTTACGGATCATAAAGTAGGAAGATGTCGATGGCGAATGGGGTCCAGTTGGGGACAATCAATGAAGAGATGGTGTGCAGATTGCGGGGTATGGCGACGGCAAAATTTGCAGATGGGAGGAGGGTCCGTGACATGTAGAGGATGCTAGTGATATTGGCGTGGCCAATACGGAGGCGTGCAAGTATCACCTCGTGCAAGCGCTTTCGTCGGTGAGAGGAAGACCACTCACCAATGTTCGGCTTTGTATTTCTAAGTTTCTCCCCTCGCTGATCACTCGTCCAGCACTGTTGCCAATAAGACCGGAAGCCTTGTCGGATAGCAGGATGATAATAAGTTGATGGGAGGCGACTTTGTCGAATGGCATCCGGGAGGTACCTAGAATAGCTCCGAAAAGAAGAGGTCGCCATTTTGGCCTCTCTGTCAGCGATTTCGTTGCCAGTTACCCGTACGTGAGAGGGGGTCCAACATAGTATGATTTGTTTCTTACGAGAGTGGAGCAGCCGAAGAAATTGTTGTACAGCGGATACCATTCTTTGTGCTTTTAGAATAGTGGGTTTTAAGCGCCTGGAAGGCGCTGAGCGAATCCGAATAAATGACAAAAGAGTGGTCTTGGGTATGGGATAGAATTCGAGAGAGGGCAATCATTATAATAATTTCTGCCGTAAAAAAATTAATCATGAAGGGGGAGGGTATGGGAGAGGTTGCGGTCAGCAAAGGCAGCAGACGCACCCACACTGTCCTCTATTTTAGAGCCGTCAGAAAACACAGGAGTAAATCCACCGTGAACTGCGGAATGAGACAGGAATGATGCCTTTAACAATGCAGCAGAATGGCTAGATTTGGAGAGAGAGAGAGGTCAGGACCAGGCAAATCGTGGGAGCATAGAATATCTAAGGTGTATACCTTTCATCATAAGAGAACGGCGGCACTTTTGCAAAGGGATGTTGAGGAAGTTAAGAATGTTATAAACTGTTTGCAAGCCAGTAAGGAGGATTCTAAGCGAACTCTCGCAGAATCGGTGTAAGAGGAGATGGTATTGGGGTTTGAAAGCGAAGATAACTTGTGCACATGATGTATTCCCTTCGAAGAGAGAGTGGCTCACATTGGGTTCAAATTCAATGCTCACCCTGGGGGACGATCAGAAGGCTCCAGTGGAGATACGGATCGCCTCGTTTTGGATGGGATCTAACACGTGTAGTAGATTTGAGGAGGCCTGACCATATACTACGCAGCCATAGTCCAGCTTCAATCGGATTATGGTGATGTAAAGACGTAAAAGGGACTTGCAATCAGCACTCAAAGATTTTGAGACGATACCACGTAATATGTCAAGCACGCGCTGACAAGTCGTTTTCAGGAGTTTAGTATGCGGTGTTTATGTTAGATGATCAACTAGAATGAGGCATAGAAATTTGACTTGTGATTTTACAGGAATTGTTGAGCCATATAAGTTTAGGTTCGCTAGAGGAAGGTGGCAGAATCTTAGATTCCTTATTGCCTATATAATACTGTTAAAGTTTTGGTGGGTGAGAAATAGAAGGTATAGGAGTTACCCTATTGTGAAGTATTCTCAATAGCTACTTGAAGTTGCCTTTCAACAAATGGCAGCCTGGCACCGGCAATATATAGCCCCAGGTCATCAACAAAGAGAGAGAAATAAATTGACCGTCGCTGGGATAGAAGTAACGATGTCATTGAATCCGAGAGCAAATAATAATAATACACTTTGAACACTGTCCTGCGGAACACCTTCAGACAGAGTTAAGTGGCGGGCTTGATAAAACAGAAGAGCACCGAACCTGGATGGATCTGTCTGACAGAAGGCACACACACACACATATATATTATATATATATATATATAAATATATATTATATATATTTATATATATATATATATATCTATATATATAATATAATATATATATATATATATATATTATATATATTTACTTTTCTTTCTTTATCCTTCCAACGGATCCTAACAGATGGGCGTGAGGTGCGCAGCATACACCGTAAAAAGAATAGTTAGTTGTAAGAACATGACTAAGTAGAAAAGAAAGACCCATACCCCTCCCTCATAACCCTTGATCTGCGAGCCCATATCATATATATATGACATATATATAATTATATATATATATATATATATTATAATATTATAATTATAATATATATAATATATATATATTTATATATATAATATATATATATATTATATATAGTATAATATCACCCACCTCTTTCCCACGATTGGTGGTGAGGTGCATCGTATGCCCGGAACAGAAGTAGTAGAAGAATATGAGCAAGTCAAAAAGAAAGCCTCCCCTTACCGTACCCTTTAAATACCTTTAAGTGAGACTTGTCCGAAAGTCAGAAATTTTACCGCTAGGGTTTCATGAGACTGAGAACGCGACCCTCACTGTGGTATCTCGTCAAATGTGGGGTTCTTCCCTGGGTTCATGGCCCACGACCATACCCCCCTCACCAAAACCCCGCAATTTCACTCCTATTATCCACCATTCTTCTCGCCTCTGCCAAACTCATATCCCTCTCCTTCAGGAATTAGTTTACTGACTAAATCCACTTTTTCTTCGGTCTCCCAGCGGTCGGTTTCCAACACAACTCACCACTATACATCCGTTTTAACCAACCGACTATCATCCATCCTTTCCATTGGACCAAACCATCTCAACGTACTTTCATTATTCTCTCATATCACCCCTTTCTTCACACCACACAACTCTCTTAATACGTTCATTTTCTTATTTTATCATTCTTCTCACACCTAACACGTCCCTAATATTGTCTATCTGACCTTGTACTTTAGATCTATACCCTTTATTCCAGACCATTAATCTCACTATAATACATAACACAGGTGACAACATACCCTCAATGTAGACCCTAGCGCACTCAAGACTTAGTCCCTTTAACATCCACCAACGGTTTAATTGCACCTCACTTCCTGCCATTCACAACTTTCCTACTAACACTCTGCATCATCGTTTCCCTTTTACCATCCAAATATATCCTAATATTTAAACTCAGACCTTGTCCAGCTGCTCAACATCTAAAACATAACTTCACACCGGGACTGTCCTCACTCACAACCATAACCCTTACTCTTATCTAACGTTTACTTAAACACCTCCTTTTTACACACCCTGCCAAATCTCTCTACGCAATCATCTCAAACTCTCTTTCAGATTCGCCACACAAAACAAATCAGCCGAATATAATAGGTCGGGCACCCTTAACTCTCTTCCATTCTCCATTATTCTAACACCTTTCCTTGCCACCCCCACCTTTAATTCTTTCATAATCTCATCTATATACAAATTAAATAACTAAGAAGATATAACACATCCCTGCCTCACTCCGCTATTAATATTAAATCAATCACTTTCGACATCATTTATTCTTACCTACGCTTCACTGTCGTCATACATACTTTTGACTCCATTCAGAAGCCTACACAACACCATACACATAACAACCCTGGCTTTATAGAGTTCCTATTAATTCTATCATACGCCTGTTGCAAATCCATAAAACCTAAATACAATTTATTTTTCTCCTCAGTCATTTGTTTCAATATAAAAATTTGATCCATATATCCTCTACCACTTCTAATTGCACCTTGTTCTTCACCAATCCGTCTCTCATTCACTCGAAGTATTCTTTCGACCAAAATACTAGCATATATCTTCCCTACAACACTCAATAAACTAGTTCCAATATGATTCCTACAGTTCCCCTTATCCCCCTTACCCTTATATAAGGGCACTATTACTACTCTCCTTCAATCAATCGGAACAATACCCTCCATGAACGCTTTGTTACACAACTTCCAAATCATCAATCACCATTCGTTTCCACTTCTTGATCATTCTGCACCAGTAATATCCATCTATGCCGGCAGATTTATCATTCTTCAACTTTCTCGCTCTACCTATTACCTCCTCCTTACTAATTGCCTCATCTCCAAAATACTTATTCCTTCTTGCATAATCAAACCCACATACATTCACTATCGCCTCTTCATTACTGCCAATGTTATGCAGATTTTCGATGTTCCCTCCACACTCTCCTCACATCTATTCATCAGTTAAGAAAGCACCATCCCTATTCATTATTCTATACAGATTCCCTTTATTATCATTCTTAACCCTTTACGCTTCCTTCCAGAAGAGCTTCATATTCCCTTGTAAATCCCCATTTATCCTCCTTTCAAACTGTTTATTTACCTTTTTCTCCCTTCTATTTATGCAATTTTAGTCTTCCTTTTTTCCTCCTTATATAATTCCAAACGTTTTTCTTTTGAAACCTCATCATTGGCTTTTAGTAATTCAACCACGCTTCTTTTTAATTAAACCGCTTGCATCACCTCTTTATCCACCACTCTGTTAACATTCTTACTTCCTATTTAGTCACATCCACATCTTCTTTGCATTGCTAACAAAAGCTCCCTTCATTTGCGTCCAGATTTTCCCAGCTTCATCTTGTTCACATTCAACTGATTTATTTGCAAGCGCTCTTAAATAGTAAATACTTATCCTTATTACTTTGTTCACTTAACTTCTCAATCTTAATTCTTCCCACTTCCTTCCTTATCACCTTCCTTTAAATCCACCACTAACTAAATCTTACATAAAACAACAAAATGATCCGATAATCTCATCCTAACCCCTTCTTTGAAAGATGCACGCACCTTCAACATTTCTTTATATTTTAAATATTATATATATAATATATTATTTATATATTATATATATATATATATATATATATATATATACTAATATATATATATATTAATATATATATATATAGTATATGAAGCGAATCCTCCAATGTTCCTTATGTTTTTATTTTGTTTTAAAGGAAAAATAATAAAAGAAAATTTTGATTGTCAGCATATTGTGATTTGAGAATAAAGTTGTCTATATTTGTTCCTTAACGCTTCTATTAACAATAAATTCAAATTTATATATAATTTCCATTCTCGAGCAGCCAACGTGAATAATAATTTTGTTAGTCAATACGATGCTTGCGGTAACTCGACCACCTGCCTTTCTGGGAAGTTTAATGCGGTAAACATTTGTGCACATGAAATTATTTACTGCGAAAACACTGTGAAATCTTGTGGAAACTTGACAGCAAGCAGGTTACAGTGAGCGGAAGAGAGAAACGCATTTCAGTCTTTCTTTAAAATTCGTTCATTGGCTTGTGATTCTAATTGATTTGGAAAGAAAAATGACTAAAAACTATGATTTTTTTTCTGTTATTAGAATAAATCATATCCATCGTTCAGTTTTTAAATTGTGCTGAAAGTGACTGTTATTTTTTTTTTTTAATTATTAATTAAAATTCTTTAAGTGGTACCTTATATAGCTAAAATAAATAAAATAATGCACCAAAAATAAATATGGGTTGTATCACGTATGTTTTAGAATAAATAATTTTACAAAAAATTGTTTAATAATAAACAATTTAGGTATAAAAAGTACTTATTGGCTCATACATAATAATAACAAAAAGTGAAAAAAAAAAAATTGATTACGATATCACTTTGTCACCTAAAGTGCATAGTTGCAGGTCGTGGGGTAATTATTTAATATTTATATCAGATTTGTAAGTAAGCTTTGTATTTCAATTACATCATTAATATATATATATATATATATATATAATATAATATATATATATATATAGTATATAATATATATATTATATATATATATATAGTTAATATATATATATATATATATATAATATATTATCATATATATATATAATATATATTATTGGTGGACTATTGAGTTTTAAGTATAAAGATATAATTTCCGCATGTTCAAACCATTTCGTCAGGATTCGCCTATATATATATATATATATATATATATATATATATATATATATATATATATATATATATATATATATAATATATATATTATAAATATAAATATATATATATTGTATATTTTATATTGTGAGTTATCTAATAATGTGCAATAAGTGTTTTCAGAAAAAGTTATTATATTACTGCTAGTTACGGTTGGAGTTTGGTGCTAGAAGCTGAGAGTAGTGGGGAGTCGTGTAGTGGTGTCGATGGAGGTTGAAGTGATGATGGTTATTAGGGTTGGTCGAGGCACCTGTGCGATATGGTGCGGTGTTTGGTGTGGTGAAGTACACAATTTCAGTGTTCCGGTGTTGTGCAGTGCGAAAAAGTTACTGGTTGTGTTGTGCGGTGAGGTGCTGATGCACGACTCCTTGTGCGGTGCTCGATCGACACTAAAGGTTATTATGTTAGGTTTCATAAAGGTTTTGCCTTAAGAGGAATATCAAAGTCTAAAGAATTTATGAACGTATTCATGAAATTGTTTAAAGTACTCAAAACTCTAAAGCCTATAAACAAAACTTAATAAACTCTAAAGCCTACACGACTTAATAAAATCTAAAGCCTACAAAACTTAATAAACTCTAAGGCCTACACGACTTAATAATTTATCGCCATTTTCTGATGTTGTATCGTGCGCATACAACATCATTAAACTAATCCTTTTGAGAATTTTTTTATTAAAAATTATTAAGATAAAACTTCAAATTTTACGATACAAAACGTATTTACTTAATTTATATACCAAAAGGCATCTTAAGTTTTAGGAATTAATTAAATTTTTCAAAAATTTATTAAAATTTAGCAAATTCTAAAACACGAGTTAATTATTTCTGTTCACAAATTTTACAAAAAATTTAAAAAAAAAAAAAAAAATCATATAGAAACAAAATTTATAAGAAATGAAGATGAAACACAATTCATCTTTTTTTTCCGGTTTCTGTACCTAGTTTTATTTTTATTTTTTTGTGAACCAAAAACAGTTTTAGTATCCAATTGCTTATATCAGTGCTGTAGTTTCTCAAAATTCATTTCTTTGATAGGCTCCCCTTAAATCTTGCAATATATATATATATATATATATATATATATATATATATATATATATATATATATATATATATATATATATATATATATATATATATATATATTATAATTATATATTATTTATTATAATTTATTTTATATATATATATATATATATATAATATTAATATATTATTATATATATATACTATATATATATATATATTCTGCGTTTTGCTTTATAATTTTTTCGTTATTTTTATAATTTTCTACCTAATTTATTTCCTTTTTATAGCAGATTTGGAATGGGTAGGATAGATCTGTCTTTTGATGCATGATTTTCATTTCATGATAAAGAAAGAAAAAAATTTCTATTCCAAAATTTAATTTTTTCTTTCGAAAATCGGAAATGAGGATAACCTTTTTTTCTACTGAACAGATTTTAAATTTTATTTTTTGCAGGTTTATAAATGATTTGTCTAGTTCTTTCTTCTGACATTTGTTTCATCAATTAATAAAACAAAGAAAAACTTTTTTTTATCGAAGCAAAAAAACTGCGTTATAGAAAAACGGTCATATATATATATATATATAGTATATTATATATATATATATAATATATTATTATATATATATATATATATCAACATATATATATTATTATATAATATTATATATATAATATAATATATATATATATATATATATTATAATTGATGCAATTGAAATACAAAGCTTACTTGCAAATCTGATATTGAGTAGTGAATTATCGTAGCGATTCTTCACTTCATTCTTTAACGGTCGCATATATATATATATATATATATATATGTATATATATATAATATATTATATATATATATGATATATATATATAATATAATATATAATTATATATGTACATAAAGTGACTATTATATACTATATATACTATATTATATATATAATATATATATATACTTTAAATATTGCATAAATTGTCGCAATTAAGATAATGATGGTTATAAGAAAGAACATATAATGGAGTAAAGATTTACTTCTCTGGGATTGAACCACCGCTTGTTGCGAATGAGGACAATATACCCGATGCTCAGGATGGAGGATGGCTCAGTGGTAAATCTGATATTAAGTAGCGAATTATCGTAGCGATTCTTCACTTGAAGATAAACTCTACCCTTCTGTTCTCCTCAAGAAACGTTTTTGCAATCATTTTTAATATGTGCGGTCACTATCACAAGATGACTTCCACTTAGGCATTTGGAAAAAGCTAACAACCACATGAAAATTGAACAAAACGTTAAAACGTGCACACTCACGCACATCTTTTTCTTTTTTTTTACACGATGCCACCACTCACGGGCAGTGCCCTTTTCAAAAGGAGGGGGCAAAAAAAATTGGAAAGTAAACCCACCCAGTCCGTTAACTAACGCAATTCCCTCAAGGTTGGGCGCAGCACGTGGAACTTTAAACTAGAGAAAGATTGAATACTGCGTGGGAAAATAGATGAAGGCAAAGTTCCACAAAACAGATGTGGCTGGAAAGAAGGAGGCACCACAGCGAGTGATCCTTGAGTCTCTAATATTCACACAATATCTAATTAGACCCTAAGTACTAAATACGAAACAAAGTCAAAACAAGCCTAC
>JABUQX010123145.1:0-27626 GCA_015478945.1 Trachelipus rathkii
ACAAGTTACATATATTTAGGATTTGGATAATCACATATAACGACACCATAGTATATAGAAGGGATTAAGTGATGTTAACTATAAACATTTTAGAGATTAAAAATATCATCAAACTTTTAATTATATATTTTTATATGATTACCGAATATATAGTACTGTTAATAGGAGTATGGGTAATCTATAGTATAGTAATGCTCAGCTCAGTACTCATATAGATATCCTATTCTCAGAGATGCATTGTACACGATTTATTATATACTAGCTAACTAACTTATGCGAGGCGGTAGTACGCATCCAGTAACCCTTGGACACCCATTCTGCGCATCGTATGACTCGTTCTACATAAACCGATGCGGTGGCCATCCAGATTACATTTACTATAGATAGCTACTTATACGTCTGGTAATCTCCACTAGTAATAAGCTAGTTCTGGGCTCTATATATAAGATAGGGATAACGTTGTTCCCGAGGAAAAGTTGTTGGCGACATGGGGACCTTACACCGGAAAGTAGACAGCTATAATGGAAATTTCGCTGTTCTCTTCGCGTTCGTTTCGATTGAGGACTCCTTAAGCGCACCTGTAACGCCACAGGCCCCCTCCTGTGATGGTTTGCTTTGAGAGCTCCCCCCACCAAGCAGAGACTAAGCACAATGATGATCCTTGTATGTAAACATCGCTAAAGTAGCAAAAAAAACGTGCTTCATAAATAGCATACGTAGAGAAGTTCTAATTTAATTCCCTGTAAAATTTGATGGGGAGATCTTCCGTATCGTTTTATGTGATCTTTGATTGAATACAAGGATTATAGTTTCTTATGTGTCTCAGAAAACTATAAAGCAAATGTTATGGTAATTATGTGGAGAACCAGATTTGTTTTTAAGTTTCCTACTCCGTATTCAGGTGATCGACGGGTTAGTCCACTTATTGTTTTATAGCGTATTTGCTCGTGACGTGCTAGGTGACTTCGTTCAACTGGAATAACAGAAGGAAGATATTTATTAGACGCCACTTCGGATTATAGCAAAGTTCACTAGTGGCAATAATAATCGAATGTATTTATAAAACGACCTTCTCAATTCTTGATGACAGTTAACTTTGGTACTAACTTAAATATTGCAGCTGCTACGATTACTAAAAATGGATCTGATTTACGTTATGAATAGCGAGTTAAAGGTTTTCTGTCAGTGTTATACTAATTGGGCATCAGTACTTTAGTTACTGCATATATACTAAATTGGAATATATGAATATCGAAATAATTGATTAAAATATGTCTAACTATTAGTTACCTTAACTAAGGTATAGATTATATATATCTATGACTTATAGTATCAATAATTTTTTTATGAGTTATATATCCTGTCATTTAAATCAATAAGAAGAGTAGTGCAGTCCAACATGAATATTATTTAATAAAATATTTATTACATGTGGCAGCCCAACACGAATATTATTTAATATAAGAATATTTATTATTTGTGTAAAGTTCCTGCCCTTTTATGTATATATATATGATATTGTGATTGATAATATCATTATTGATAGTATTATATTATATATAAAGTATACGTATATATATAATTTATTCTAAGTATTTGTAGTTTAGATCGATTATAATATTATGTTAGATTTATTTAACAAAATGAAAAAGATTGAAGATGCCTAACAACATAATATATATTATCAGAATACTTATATATATATAATAATATATTTAAATGATAGTAATATGTAATATTATATAATATATATATATAGATTATATATAATTGATAAGTGAGTAAGAGTTGTGGACACGCCGCAAACTTTTTTTTTTTTGTTCACGGCAAATTCGAAATATTCCGCCAAACTGTTCTGTGTCGGGCGGGGACATTATCCGGCTAGGTTACGTTACGCATTTCTAGCAAACTTATTCTGCTTCGCGCAGTCCGCTATCTAAATCGCCACTATCTACGATAAAAGTTGTCTTTTGTACGGCCATGTAGGGCCGCTATCGAAATTAGTCGTAGATTCGGCGGCTTCTTTCACTTCTTTCTTCACCAGTCAGCTATGTCTAGTGTCAATTATTGACAAGCTAATTCCTTATAAGTGAACAGTCACACTATAAATAATTATTTTTTAGTTCATCACATACAGTGTCTTGGCCTTAGTAGGTCCGCGCATCCCGGACCATTCATTCATAGCTTTGGCCAGTCTAAAACATAATTTCCAGAGATAATATAAATAACTCCATAATCTCACCTTTTATGATATTATGATTAATTGTGATTAATATTATTCTTATTATTTAGAACCATCGTTAATTTTATTTGATTAATTCTTATATATTGTACTACAAAGTGTTTGAATAATTTTATTTAAAACTAATAGTGAGCCTTATATATTTATTGAGTAAGGTATATGTCATTAAAAATATATACAGTTTAGTTCAAACGTACTAATAAATTGAAATAGGGGTTCACAGATATATATGATAGTAGTCCTTATGAGCGCTGTTACAACTCTCTAGATAATTATATAGTAATAATAGTATTCAGTAATCTTCTTGATAGGTTGCATAGCTTTCATTAAGATATCCATATTAATATTCGTAAGGGGGGGGTATAGGTATTGCAGTATACGATATTTCCTCGAGAAGTTTTAAATTAACTAAGTTTAGCTTATAAAAAGCATAGTAGAAAGGTGAGCAAATTTTATGGTACGAGAAAGACATACTAGGCTCTTGCTCAAAATTTTAGATATTAGAGATATATCTGTGGGCGTGGTTGGAGTAAAGTTTTACACATATATACCGAAATATTTAGGGTTAAAATTTTTAATCATTAAATGAAGGCGAGTGGAGGGAGTTTAAAGTATTATATTTTTAAATTGAGTAATTAAATGGGTATTCATTGAAGAATCATAAGTATATTATATATTATTATTATGTTACTGTTCTCGTATATATTATAATAGTGATAATTCACAGGCCTGCGACCAAAATCACTAAATGCAATCTATACTATAAATAACCATAATAAATAGTAATAAATTTATTATATTATATTTTGATGGAAATTTATTAAATAAAATAGATTACTCACAAGATCAGACCACACTATGTCTTTTCCCCCGTATCTTGGGTAAATGGTTGTGGTACATGCATAGGTCAAGACACACCTATGAAGCAAAGTACAAGAGAAACATGACCACGGTAATCTATGTAAATCTCGAAAGAAGGAAGAAAGCCTAGCCCTACGCACTACAAAACGGCCTAATTATTATGTCCTACTTAGTATGCGAGTAATAACTTTCGTATCGAAGTCATGAAGAAAACTAACCCTTAGAAACTATCATCGTGGGACCGTCTCTGGTCGACCGTAAAACCGGGATACATATAGGGTGCATCTCGTCAGAGTGTGGGGGTTTATCTGCCTTGGGCCCAGGTCGGGCCACAACCAGCTATCCCCCTTCAAAACTCCCAGTTCATGTCAGCTCCTAATTATGCACCTTTTTCTCTCTGCATACCTGCAAAACTTAATACATTTCGTATCCTCGTCAGGCAATGTCCTTTTATCTGACTCAGCTTCCAAACTTTGTTGGGCGATCGTCTCTGAAGAGCCGTCGATTCCAACCACACTACGTAGTAGAGACACACAGCACACACACGAACCGCGACACCACCACACAACCAAACGACACGAACACAACCCAGCACTGACATCAGCACACACAACACGAGGATCACAACACACACACAGCACACTACTCACTGATAATCGCCTTACCAACCGGACTATCATCTCATTCCTTTTCACAGAACCAAACTCATCTGTCAACGTACTTCGTTCATTTCCCGTCGATTTTATGCCCTTTCTTCATCTACCAACAAGCAAATCTCTAGATGACGTTCACATTCTACATTTTTTGATTCGAATTCTTTCTCCCAGACGCTAACAGTCCCGATCCCTAGATAGTTGTCCATGGCACAACAGCATTGTTACTCTTCAGATCCACTACCTCTTTATTCTCCAGACGCGGATATGTTGTCCTGCCTATTCATTAATACTCTGGGTAGACGAAGATCCCTTTAGTGCTAGACCCGTAAGTGCAGCTCAAGACTTAGTACCCTTTTAACAGTCCCCAACGATTTAAGCTTCGCAACCAGGCCCACCTTTCAGAGCCATTGACACTAAACTATTCCTACTACACTCTGCATCAGTCTGTCCCGCTTATCAATTCCAACTATATTACGCTAAATTTTAAACGCTGTCAGACATTTGTTCTCATGGCAATATATTTGCTAACACACCACTCGCTACAATGTACACTTCCTAATCACGAAGCAACTGAAGAACTGTCCTCACTTTTCTCAAGCCAATAGAACCTCCCTCAGGTTATCTTTAACCAAAAGCTGGTATCGAGATCTTAGCAATCCCTTATTGAAATAATATCATTACATAATCAGACATCTCAATCTAGAACCCAATCCTCGTATCGTCATGCAACTCAACGGCATTCAGATTCACTCGATAACGAACAATGCCAAATCAATCCACATTGATAATAGAGGAGAGAGCCCAGCTGTCCACCCTTCTCTAGACTATGCGTTTATTCCAACCTCACTATAGACTTCTTTTAAAACCCCTAAATCATATTACCAAATTGGAATACCGAACGAAAAGACGAGTTACGGCATCTTCTGCGTCGTGTCATTCGTTCCCCGTTGGTTCTAAATTATGTAAACCAATTCACTTTATTCTAGTAACACGCTTCACTAATACGTCACACATAACTTTTGATTACTATTGCAGAAGCCTGTACCGACCAAAGACTTGAATGATAGTGATCCAAACCAAACGTTGGGGGGTCTCCGGCACCCCCCCCCCGCCCCCCTATACGCTTCCTATTAATACCTGGAACTCGATAGGCGCCTGTTTGCAATTCATATAAAACTAATACATCTATTTATCTTCGTCGCCTCATGTTTCTCAAATCATTTTGTTTTAATGTAAAGAATTTATCCACACATCCTTCTCTACCACCTCTAAACGCACCTTGCTCTTCAATAGATCAGTCCTTCAGTTCCATCGACGGGCAGTGCGACTAAAAAATCGGCCAGCATATTACTCGCCGACAACACTCAATTAACAACCAAGTTCCTCTATACATTCCTTAACAGTTATCACCTTAAATAGAGGGCTATCTTATTACGAATTCTCCTCCAATCCCGGGAACTATTACTCCTCTCGTAAACGCTTTTTTCAGCGTATTGCATAAGTTTGCCAAATCCAATCAATCACTTATTTCGGCACTTCCGTCTTGAATCATTTCACCAGGCAACTTTCTATCTATACTCAGATTTTGCCCGCGTCTTTATCTGAATTATCCTCACATCTAAACAACCATTACATTCCTCCGTTAGTTGAATTCCTTCATCCCCAAAAATATCTATATTCTTTGACACTCGCCGCTCAACATCACCCTTCATCAGTTACGAAAGTCTAACATCCCTATATTCATTCTCTAAGCAGAAGTTACCGCCCTTTATATTTTAATTTCTAACGCTTTCGCGCTCCCTATCCAGAAGAGCTTCATATTCCACTTTAACAGATCCCCACTCAGTCCCTCCATTTCCACAACATGTTGTCATGTATACTCTTTTTTTTTTCACCTTACGTATGCACTTTTATTATATTCTTTTTTCTCCTTATATATTCCAATACACTTAAGCATTTTTCTTTTGAACTTCATCATATATAGTATAGCTATATATATATTATTATATATAGTAATATTTATAGCTATATATATATTATTATAATATAATATATTCTATATTATATATATATATAGCATCATATCTATAGTGAATATATAATATAATATAGATATATATAGTATATATAAATTATTATTATACTATATATGATTATGTATATATAGCGATATATATTATAATATATGTAAATATTTATTATTATATTATATATATATATATTATTATATATAAGTATATAAGTGGATAAATGAAGTATAATATAAATAATATATTATATAATGTATTATATATATTATATGAATAAATTATATATTATCATATATATTTTAATATATTTATTTACTTAGATAAAACTTAATATATATTGAATATAGTATTATGTAGTTTAAGCAATTCGACTCGCTAGAGTTATAATTTATATCAGGTAAGGTCAGAGGCTTATGTGAAAAGACAATTTAAGAAGCATCGAGTTAAGAAAATCAATTTCATTTACCAAGATTCAAATTAAATAATATATTTGCTTGAGCTTCCGTTTCTAGAGCACTGGAACCCGTTCAGAGTCAAGTATATTATAAACAACATGAATAAAAGAAAAAATTATTTAGTTATGTATATTTTAAAGTTTAAATACATTAATTTTTTTTAAAAAATTGTGTGGTGCCTCAGAATATGTAGTTTTGTATTGTGTCTAGTTATAATCACCTTTGTAGATGTTATGAAATTTATTTGATTGACGTATAGCAATAGGAATCAAATGAATTTGTCGTATTTTTTTAATAGATTTGTACAATGTAAAATTGTGATCATTTGTTGTACATGTTAATAGGATATGATTTTCTGAATGAGCGTCAGAGTGTGTCAGGGAAGAATTTTGAGTGTCGTGTAGAAGGTCATGTTTGTGTTGATAAGGCGGCGTTGTGAAGAATCATGGGTTTCACCAGATGTATAAGGGAGTATCGTTACAACCTCGGCAGGGAAATTTTTTGTAAACACACTGGGAGCGTTCCGCCTTGAAGGGATGGGTTGATAAATAATGTGGTTTAAGGGGTATTTTTTTAGAGGGAGGTCGTCAGAGGAAGTGAAATGTAAATTTATGAAAAATAATTTTTATGATTGAGGAGAAATTGAGGTAGAGGAAGGAAGAGTTAGAATTAACGGGGTGGTTAATAGGAGGATTGTAGTCTGTTTTCTTTGCTCGTTTTTACAGACAGTTGCAGGAATGTTGAAGGAAGGAATTAAAGAAGAGTGTTTTTGAAAAGTGAGAAGGTTAAAAAGTTGAGTATCAGGTTGAAAGGTAGAGGGTAGAGCATTAATGCGGAAAGCCCACGTAGAAAAGGGAAGAAAAGAGTGCCAGTTTTATGTTTCATAATGTGCGAGTGAGAGTCCAATGTATGTAAAAAGAAGGTTTTGGAAATGTAGGTTTTTTTGAAATAGTGAATTGAGTGATATTAGACGGTGGACCGAAGTCATATAAAGATAATAGAGGAACGTGTAATGGTGTTGTTTTGGAGAGTGTTAAAATTATGTGAATTTTTGAGTAAGGATGAGAATTCTTTATGAAGTTCATGATAGTTGAGTTGAGACTATGGGTGGAACGGCGTGGCTCAAAAGATATTATCTATAATATACTGATATAACATTTTGAGTAACTCAAGAAGAAGGGTGGAGGAGAGGCACAATGTGCGTAGTATCATTAGTTCCATATATAACGATTTACTAAGAGTAGGATAGTAGAGTGGGAGCTCATTGCTCAAGTACCGGAAGTTTTGTTTGAAGAAAGGAATTTAACATTAAATCGATTAGAATTTGTTTATAGGGTTGAGGTTTGATAACGTTGTTTTAAGAGAGGTAAATATGGTGTGTAGGATATTCTATTGAAAATTAAATTTTCATTAATGGAAGCGTTTTTCTACGGAGTTGCAGAGGGTAACGGGAAGCACGGATCATCGATGTGAAAAGGGAAATCAGACATCCAAAACAAGGGATTGGTGAACGAATGAAGGAGGAGTTGACATATTTTGGGTTCTCTAGTTAGATGATATAAATATTCCGTATTAGAATAAGATGTGAAGTTGAGAATAGTGCTGAATTAGGGGTTTAGTTGTAGAATGAACCATGTATTGGAGAATAAATGTAAAGTCATATTTGAGAGTTGGAGAGTTGGAGCCGGGATGGGTGAGAATATGTAGATGAAAGTTTGGTGTGGGAGACCAGCAAAATTTTTGAAATCCCTCGGAAGTTTTTGATTGTAAAGATTATTTGTGGGTAGGGTTGGAAAATAGAAAGGATAGAATTTAGGACTAGGGAGAGAGGTTAAATGGATAGAATTCTGCGTTTTTAAGGGGACTTTCTAGCGTATATCGATAGAGGAGCCTCGGTCCCGTGTTGGCGTGAAAAAAAAAAAAAAGTCGTAATAATTGTGGGAATTATAAACGTCCAGAGAAGAAGGATAAGATGATTGTTGCAATTTTGATGATATGTAGATGTGTAGAATGGCAATGTTGTTACCGCCTTTATTCTGAACGATACTGAATGTCACAATGATGATCTCTCGTTACTTCTATACAGATATTAATTTGGACAGATGCCATTATCGTGGAGGCTGATTTTTCTTTTATTAGATTTTGTTGTTTGAAATGAAAAATTGCTAATTTTAACTAAATAACAAAATCACCTTCTGTCTGAAGAGAGGTTCACCTTAAGGAACGCGCCCGAAAGCTCAAGATTATAGCGTTCTTATTTTTAACATGTAAATGAATTAAGCAATTAACTGAATGTGTTAAAAATGCGGTTTCTTCAGAAGGCCTTCGCTTAACCTTTGATGACCTGATTAAGTAGGATCATTGTAAACTATCAAATAAATATGAATTACATCGAGCTGATATCGAACTTGGAAACCTAACTACAAACCTTATAGGCAAAAAAATTTTCAAAATACTGTGACTCATGACTATATGGCACATTCAGAAGGAAACATTGAAGATTTGTAAAAAACTTGATACAAAATAAGTCATGGAACCACATACCTTATAAATTTCCTAATAATAAAACATTTGCTTACATGAAAGATTTTGTAACTTTCCCTGACAATATAAGAAACAGCAGGCGAGAATTCTAACCATAATAAATTAAGAGATTTGAAGACAAGAAATTAAGAAAGCTTCCGGGTCTTGTTTTCAGGACTGTTAAGAACTTCCAATCGGCTTTGTTGAATTTCCCGCATCTTTAGAAATCATGTTTCTACTAGAGCTAAAGCTGGATCCAGGCACATAACAAGAAGAGTTATTTAAAAGGTAATAGTTCGAAACGAAGAAATTTAAATAAAAAAATTTTAAACACAGTAGGTATTTAACATATAACGTGAGTTGTATAATTTTCTTGGAATCCGAGAAGATATATAAATCATAAATTATAGATAAGTCTAATATATAATTTGAATTATAGATGACAGAATATTCTCCTTGCTATAATCTATTACATTTTATTCACTGACAGAACGTTATAGATCTATTTCTGACGGAAAAAATTTCATTGTATAGATAAGAATACTTGGTATGTAGATTATTCTAAAGAGATACTAAGCAAATGATTAATCACATAGGGATTTTTTTAAACGGGTTTTAGTAAATATACATTCTCCACATAATTTCACAACATTGTAACCTGAAATCAAAATGAATCTACCTCTTCAAGATCTCTGCACCATCGTTCAAATATGCACTTCTGAGTTGAACAAGGACAATCATTGATGTACACGTTTCAGATAAAAGGCAACAACACTTGTCATTTACTAGAACATGCACTGACTCATGATTATCAACAAAAGGCACGACAATCCTCTACCCTCTGATAATCAAAATACTCTACTCCCCCTAAATCACTAGAAAATACGCCTAAAAAACCTTCGCAAATTTCACATTTAATAACGCAAGCCTAAAGATCATTATCCTTTTCAGATTTTCCCAAAAGATGCTCCACAATTTAATTTAAATCAAGAACTTCCTAGGATTAAATTTTAATGGATTCAAAAAACCACTCACACAAAATCATACAATTCGCCCGGTTGGAAACCTGTCATCTCAAACAGCTGATCCATCCACTCTTAATCAACCTCGATCCAAAGTGGTTATCCTCTATAGAACTAAAACCTCACATAATCAAGCCACAATTCTTACTTCACCGATTTATCTAATACTGAGATTTCATTAATAACCGGGAAATCATACACCTCTTACTCGCAGCATGCTGTCCTGTAAGTTTTTGATGTTGTTTCCTCCTTCAATCTGTCCTGTTATACCCCGCTTCCCGATCTCAACTCGACATCCTTGAACGACTTCATTAATGAGATAACTCCAAAAATTTCAACTTACATCCTAACACTATATAATTCCCCTCTAAGACTCTCTAAAACACTTATCAAACCAATCACGCCTATGAACAATGGAATTCTTCGAATTAATAATTCCTTTCTTCAAACAAAAACCGCAGTCTATAGCATGGGCTTCACCTCTCTCTCCTACTGTAGTAATCTTTCAATGGAACTATGTATTGAATACTGAACCGAGAACGATCCTTCTACCTACGGGCTCCCTTCTTTTATTAGCGGTACTAAAATGGTATCGTTATGGCCGTATAATTTAATATCTTTGCCCGTAGCGATGATCCCATCACATATTAAACCCCACTAATTCTTTAACTTCATAATACAGTTATTAGTGATAAGGTTTATCAATTCCAGTTTATTGAACACTCACAAAACAACACCTTACCACGTTTTAGATCCTTTCATACTTGGTCCAACACCTCTAATTAAGATCATACCGAATTCACTGATGTTTACAGAAACCTCTACATAGGACAACCCTTTCAGCGATACAATAACCTATCTGGTTCGTCCCCAATAATGAGCTATAACATTAAAAGTTGGCTATCACTTTTCTTCCCTCTCTTCCTATACGGTTGCTCTATCCGCATATGCTTCCCATCCTACCTTAATCCTGAACTCTAACTTTTTTTAACCACAACGCCTCCACATTTTGACCAAAACCTTTTCCTATATCGCTGTGCCTCAGCATCATCACAGGTAAAGGCCGTTAAAAAGAGCAAAGACAACATAGCACCTCCTCCTATAACCGACCTCGACGTTATAATTCTAACTCATACCTTCCGCTATACTTAGCCATGTTCCAAGTTTCCTTCGAACCAACATTTAAAAAATCATTTTTTCCAAAAACGTTTACATATTCACTCTCGCCTGATATCCTCCCTCGTGTGGAAAAATCACCCTTAAAGGCCACATTTTGACTACAACCCATCCTCAAGCGGAATCTCCGTACTGTGTTTCATCATAAATGCCTCTGCACAAGCGAATTGTGACTACCTTTTACATTGGTCGGTGAAATACGACCCATGACTTACACGCCGCTTTTCAAGCACAAAGCAGGGACATTGTTCTAACACGACAATCTCATAAATTCTTACCCTGATACTCCCATTCGCATGCACTATAGATCCATGTTCCATTAAACAATTTAACAATGACACATTATTTTAGCATGTACATAAATCTACAAAAAAACGAAAATCATTGATCCAACTGCATACTCATAATTCTCTAAACCCATAATTTCAACTAAACAAACGGTGATTATAATCACATAGATGAGCAATAAAATAAATTCTGAAAGCAGTTCACATTAACAATTTTTTAAAAAAATTAAATTTATCTTCAAATTCTAAGTATGACCTAACTAAATAATTATTTAACTGTTTAAATGATATTTAACAACCCCTCTAGACTTCTTTGTTAGTAAGTGTGGTAATTATTATAAAGAAAGTTCATAATTGTAATATTTATATTAACTTGTAAATGAAATTATTTATTTCTTAACTGATTCCTTCTAATCTTTTCATTAAGGCCCTCTAGCTGGAATAATATCATATATGATATATATATATATTATAATATATATATATCAGTAATTATAGTAGTAAAAAAATGATATATAGTATATATATATACATATAGTATATATTAATATATAATATATATATATATATAGATAGGTACTATATAAATATATTATATATATATAATATCATATATAATATAAACAATATACTATATATATAATAGTATATAATATATTTATAAATATACATAAAAATTATATATCATATATAATAAATAATAATATATATATATATATATATCTAATTGGGCGTCGTCAGGGGGGGCAGAAGGGGGGGGGCAACTGGCCCGCTAGAAGTGTTTAGCGTCTATAGAGTCTACCTGCGAATTTTTTTCATCCAACGTCCAGTTCCTGGGTGGCTTGTTAAGTACGTATTTTGACGAGGTATATATATATAATATACAATATATATATATTATATTAATATATATATAATATATTATAATATATATAATATAGTATATATTCTATATACTACTATATATATCTATATACATGAGTATCATATATTATATTAATATATAAGTATATAATAATAATTATAGATATACAATTTATATATATTTATAATATATTATAATAATATAACTTAAATCTATATATATATATATAGACTATAATATATGATAATAGTAAGTATATATAGAATAGTATTACTAATTATGTATATTATACATAGTGGTTATATAAATTTTAATATATTATTAAAAAAAATTAGATATTTATTATACTAATAATACATAGTATATCTATATATATAATATATATATCTTATATATATTATAAACAGAGTATATGGCGAAGGTTAGTTTGCAAATCGTCATTTTTTGCACTATTTCTCTTAGAGCGATACTAAGTCTGAAGGAATTTTTATAGTGCTCTTTTCATTTGATAGCTAAGTCCTTGCTCTTAATATAATTTGATTTTTTTTAATGTGATTAGTATATATACAATTTCTTTGATGTTTGTGTACTCAGTCGAGATATCTCAATTCTTTACTAAGTCAGTTAACGGTTCAAAGCTAGCATTGAAATTGATCTAATGCCGCTGACAGTCAGCTTCCTATGAATCCAGACATTTCATTACCTCGCTTCGAAATGTAAAGTTATATTTACTTCTTCAGATAGTGGCCATATTAGAAGTTTAGGGATAGGTACGTTTGACCTTAACTATGATATATATTTATGTGTATTTACTCATGAAAAAGTAGGTTCACCAACAAATTATCTATATTACTTGGTCCCATTAACGAGGTTAGTTTTCATTTTAACATAAAAAAACTACTTTTCATTAGCAATATACGATACGTTTTCAACATAGCTTGCCCTATAACTTCATTTTTTTTCTGTTACAATCTTTGAATATGCAAGTAAAATTATTAGCCTATGACCATATGTGGCAGAGATTTTCAAATGAGTAAAAAAACCATAAATACTCAACTATCACTACTATCACTATATATTATACGATTAATATATATATATTTATTATATATATATATATATATATAAATGTATAATATATATATATATATATATATATATTATATATATATATATATAAATTTTATAATAGAATTTTTTGCAGTAAATTTAAAAAGGAAGAACTCAGATAAAAATGGAATGATAGCGGTGAAAAACGAAGAAGATACAAATAAGTCAACTAAGACTACACAAGAGCAATCTCTCTACTATCGCATATTATCGCATGATGAGACCAACACACAGGACCAGCAACCTCGACGGAGTCATATTACGGGTCACAGATTAATAACGGAGCTAGCGCTTACTGGTAGAAGAAACGAAAAATGACATTGGGTAGGTACGTATGAGACATTCATCAATAATTTCGACGGATGAGAAAAAGAAAATAGTTCAAAGAGTGGTTTGGAAAGTTTCAGCACTAAAATGGTGAATTTTTTGGAAAGATGGCTAACCAGACAAAATAGTCCATTAAAGAGGAAATTTCAATTATGAATGTTGGAGAACATATCACCTTGGTGACATACATCCAAAGCTCTAAGGGGAGACGATTATTTGAATTTAGTAATTTTATTTCCAACCAAAGAAATTGAAATTAGATCAGCAGGCGGTCTAGGCTCGTATTGAATAATAATGACCTTTCACTATAAATATAAAAAATCTCAAAACGCGGGTTTGATAAAAAGGGTACAGTACAAAACACACGAGTGGCAATAAACTGCTGTTGAAGCTGCATGATTGTTCCTACAGGACGTAACGGTAGAACATCCAAAAATTAACAGCATTCTAAGAAAATCAAAGAAGAAAGATAAAAAGGAATAGTTATCTAGCTCTAATAGTTTCATATAGATGATGACATGTTTCTATGGTACGTGCGGATTTAGTCCGCTGATTCGGGTAAGCCATCATGTGATGAGAGGAATGTTTCACGGTTTGTGCCGCTACAAATAGATGCCGGAATAATCAGTCATTGAAAACACCATTTTTGAAATGTGGAAGAAAAATTGAGCACATACCAATCATTATCGGAGATTACAGAAGTGAGATCACTTTCTCTATGTGGTAACTACTAATAAGAATTGGAAGTAGAATCGTTATCCAAGTACGAGAGCGCTGGGTGGAACGGTATGAGCTTACTATCGCAGATGAATCCGTAGATATTTCTGAAAAGCGAACGCATTAATCCATAGGGTTGCAAACTAGTTTGTCAAAGAGTCCGATGAAGTCAAGAGTAATTTCAGTATATTAGGGGGTTTTCGTAGATTACCTGAAGCGCCTTGAAGCAAAGAATGCGAACCAGATATGGCGAAGAAGACATTGACAGATTTATCACGAACTGGATAAGAACTGGTTCCCGAGAAAGCGTGGGCTTTGGGTTTTCGATGGCTGTTCCTACACTAAAGTTTAATGGCAAAGAGGGAGGTGCTCCAAGGGATATTGCGTGAAAAAGTAAACTAGAAAAAGCATTAGTTCTTTTACTTATCATTGCTGCTTCACATCAACACAAAATCTAGTGTAAATGATTTGAAACATAATAGCCAGAATACCTGTCAGTAAGTCGTGGGAACTATAAAGGGAACATTATACGTTTTTTGTTTCCGGCGAGTTCGGTCTTGAGAAGAAAATTAATGCAACATCCCAAGCCTATGCCCGACGCAGACATGGTCTGAACGACACCAAGTAGGATCCAGAGTTGATTAAGGAGTATTTCTGTACGAAAGGATGAAGCATTTGAGACATATCCTTTTCCGATTGAAAAGGAGAAAATACCACCCCGCCTACAGAGAAGGCGCTTTCAGGTATGTCATTCTCAAGCGGCAATGCTAAGTGTCATTACATCATGGTATGATATGATGAGGCGGAGTGTACTCTGCGATGTTAGAGCCAGTGTGTAAATATGCTCTCCAGTCAAGACCTTGGATATCGTCAAAACACCTCGCAGACATATCAATATAGTTGTGTGAAGATGGTTATGGAGGCAGAAGGAAAGATGAGAGATCAAAAGATCGGGTCCGAAATGGAAATTGGTGTTAAAAAACTAATTCAAGAATCGAACGAGAGCGGTGACTAGTGATCTGATATATGACGTACAGGATTTTTGGTAAGGGGCCAGCAGGCACACGCGTATGGGCGAAACCACCGAAGGCAACAAGATCCCTCGGAGTCTACATGGAACAGAATTCTAAAAAAGCTCCGTATTCTAGGATTACTAGGAGACTATACCTCTTCTCTCCTTCTTTGGAATTACGTGTTTCTACTGAAAATACACCTGTTATGCATTAACTATATCTACACTCTTTCCACATCCTACTCATATTTAACAATCAAATTGAGTGTAAAGGAAAATACCAGATTCATTTATAATTTTTTACAATTGAAGGCAAAGAAGAAGACTAAGAACTTGGTACATGAAAATTTCGAAGACACAGAGAAACTGAGTAGTGAAGCACTAAAAGATTTGGTTTGTCTCACAGTCTAAAAGGAGTGATGAAGAACTTGTTGTCTCCCAAAGGCTTTGATGATACTACTCGCCGAGGCCCAGCCATGCACCACCACAGTACAGTCAGAACATTCTTTTCAAGTATCTGAGAAGGATCAAAGATTGGCTGCAAGTACCTATGGAAGACCGAAGCAGGTTAAACGGGCTGGCTTATGATGAGGTAAACCACACAAAGTTTTGTTTGACAAATATGTTATTTTATTCAAACCGTAGTTGATAAATTTGCGTTGGACCCAATTAATTACTATTTAATTATAATATCATTTTTGCACTACTTATAAATGTGAATTTTCCCACACATTTGCCATATATATTTGATAATTCTTACTTGTTATTAATAAATAAATTTTTTTAAATATTAATACACCGGGCCAGGCATGCAAATGTATTGCGAAGCTAAGATTTCTTCTTCTGATATATATATCTCATATCAGACTTTTTATCCTTGAAATCGTAGTATATATATACTATATATAATTATATATATATATATGTATATATTATATATCGATATTTAATATATATATCTATATTAATATATATATATAATATATATAGATATATATAATATATATAATATTTTTATATTATATATACATAGTATAAATATATACTATATAATATAAACAGAATCCTATAAATTTAAGCCTGCCCCCTACGCTTGGAAGCGGCAGTAGTAGCAGGATGATCCATTCCCGGACGAACTGACCTTGACCACCTACCTCGACCTTTGGACTGATCCTTGATCTTTTTTGAGCGGCAAATTTTTACCTTGACCTTGGAGTTACTTGTTTGCCTTGTACTTTTTTTGGCTTGACTATTTATCGACCACCTCCTTTGGTCTTCCATGGGTCATTTTGGCCCACGGTTTTTTTTGGCACACCCTAATTTTTTTTGGAACCTAATTTTTTTAGGCAACCCTTAATTTTTTTTGGGCAACCCTAATTTTTGCAACCCTTCCAAGAAGGGTTGAGCGCAAACGGATTGCGTCGAGCTCTATACGCTTGCCACCCCTATTTTAGCCACACCTAATTTTTTCGGCTATGGGGTCATTTTTGCCCACGGTAATTTTTGATCTGCCTATCTTCTAGAAATTTAGAGAATCAAGTATAACAGAGCAACGAGGCCGAAGTTTACAAATAAATACCGTAGAAGGACTCTCATGGGCTTTGTGAATGCTGGTGGTGTCACATTATTCCATTAGCATGAGGATCACCTGGTTTTGCATATGTGCAAATCTGAGAGTAGATGGAGCAGAGGTTCAGAGCTCGCGAAGAGGGGCCATCTAATAGTGACTGTCCTGACAGAGCGTAGAGGAAAAATTTTACGAAAAACCCAAATCGACAGGGAAGAATTATGGTAGAAGTAATATAAAAAAGGAGATACATGTAATGGGATGATTTAGAATGATAGATAGATGATAAGTGACCAATGAGATGAAGATAAGACTAGCTAGATGATCGCACTAAATGATGATTACAAGTTAGTTCTACTTACGCTGACCTTTAATCGAGTACCTTCTTGATCATGATCTTTCTTATTAAAAACACAAAGCGATCCAATCTGGGTATCAGGTATTTGTATGGGACCGCAAATGTTAATCAGAAGCTTACTGTTACGCATTAAGAATTGCATAAGATACCAACTTTTTATTCTAGTTGGTCACTTAATGGCGCTCACGTGCCACATGTAAGTGCAACTACAATTGCACGGAAAATAAAATAATATATAATAATATTAAAAAATAAAATAAAAAAAAAAAAATAAAGAATAATAAATCAATCAGAACCATAAATGCATAAAAATATATAAGTTTATAGTAATATAAATCATTATTATTAATATATAAAAGTAGACTTTTAGCTAATTACCAGATATTGACATTATAAATAATAATATAATGGTATAGCAGTAAGATATTTAAATAATCACGGAATCTATTCTCGAAACCTGAAGCTAATACTATGAGAAGAGGATGAAGATAAATATAAAATATATAGTATTAGAATAAAAGTTGATAGCATAATGTATGTGTATGTGCATTCTAAATAATAATAACATTAATAATGGTAATAATTAATAAAAATCTAAGAATTTTTGACATAGGGGGGAGTTTTAGTTAACTACAGACTAAAGGAAGTGTAGTTATCTCACTGCTTTAGCAACCATAGAACAAAATATAGGATGTTAAATACACATTCTAATAATCTAATTAATCAAACTAGTAATATCTTATATAAATAAGATGAGTTTATGTTCATTTTAAACTTGTTTATTAGATAAATTATTGAGAATAAATGGAGTTGAATAATACGAGCGAATAGGAGGTCACATCATTCATTCTATAATACACTATTTAAGAGAATATATGGAGATATCAAATATTAAGATAGTTATAAAGAATTACAACTAAACTAGACAATTAAAATATAAAAAAAAATAAAAAATAAAAGTAAGATAGATAAGCTTAATATATAAATAAGACAGTCTAAAACTATTGGTGAAGTATGTTAGTAAAGGGTATTCACGTTTGAGGTAGTTCTTAATATTGATTGGACATAGTACTGAATTGTGTATTGGGTGTCCAGTGTTAACGTGGCTTTGCATCTCATCCGAGTCTTCTTTTTTTCTTAATAAAATATATTGAAAAGTTTAGTGTAGTTTAAAGAAAAAAATTATATAGGGATTGTACTTTCAGGTTTGTAAGTTGTTGACGATTGATTCATGATTCGGAGGTTAGGTACCTTTCAATCTAACTTATTTGTACGAGTAGTTATGTTCATATTCTTGGGACGAGGCGTTATGCGTTGGGTTAATCAACGTGGGAATAATAAATTAGCAGTCGGGCGATAAGTAATGAAATTTTTTTTATTTTCTTTTTTCTATGAAGTATTGCTCTCTATGCTTCTTCTCGATTCTCAGTCGTTAGGAAATCTCCCGTGCCTTATTCCAATGTCTGAAGTTTGCAAATTAACCGGTCATGTCGATCTCACTGTGGCTCTTCTCTGAACAAGGTCCGTTCTCTTTTCGTCACCCGCTTATACTCCGTCTGAGACTGGATACTACACTTCTCTCGTACTATTCTCTCTTCTTAGTCGCACTTCCTCATCGTTCTCTCGTCTTTCTCTTCACCATCTATTCCACTGCATCTCTCGGGTCTTCTCTTACTCCTCTCTCTCTCCTGCAATCTGTCGCGTCTCGTCTCTCGTTCTTGCATACCTACTCTCGCCGATCAATGATCAATATCTAGTAATTACGCCAGCTCGCTGTACATCTTCAGCATTGATCTACTATCTTCTTTCTATAAAATGGTCATGGAACGGACGGAAGGTACAGATACATACTCGTTTCATGACTTTCTCTCAATCATAAAAACGACTCCTCTGCCAGGCCCCCTCTCTCATCCACCCATGTGCCTAGCCATCTCCGTATCCTGTCTCGTCTCATATCGCATGGACTGTGGGTATCAAATTCGGGGCATCAGTCTTGTCAGGCGGAAGTGTCAGGGCTGTTTTATTTTTATTTTTGTAATAGATTATATTATATGATATTCCGATATTTTAAACGGATGAGACAATATGCCTGCATCTGACTTGATGACTGGAAATGCTATAATATTGTTGCTCTATAAGAATAATAATAATTCTTAATACATATAATAATCAATTAACAAAATAAAGATTATTCAATAGCGATAATAATCGCAAGCTTCAATAGATCAATCAACCAACCCTAAACTTCAAGCAATCGAAATTAATTATTGAGCTCGTAGCTCATTATTATATTATTATTTATATTATATTTTATTAAATTACTCATTGAAAGTTTCTTGATAATGTGAATAGTTGCCCGAAGAATTAATAATATATAGATACATAACAGATTTAATTATTATTATTATTCTTAATAAAAAATAATAATTTAATATAATAACTCTACCAATATTTGAATAAATTCAAAATACTTCAAATTCTACATATTAATTAACAATAATCATATATAATAATTAATATAATAATAAATATATAAAATAATTTAATAATAATATAAATAAATTAATTATCTAAAAAGAAAATTACCATATAACACGCAAACACACATCTTATCAATATAATCAATGCCCAAAACCAATAAACATACAAATAAAATTTAACAATAATTATAATAATCAATCATTAATACTTATATAAAAATATATAACTTAATACCTGGACAAGTTATATAATAGTAGGTAATTAATATAATAATAATATAATAATAAGTAATATAATATTAATAAAAATAAATTTATATGAACCGGATTTTGCAGTTACTTTATTTAATTCGGGTCAGCTGACAATTATTAAGTTGAAATTTTTTCTAAATACTAAATTTTATTACAAATTTATCAAACCTACTAATAAAATATGATATAATAGATTAATAATATTAATAATCTAATGATCTTGCCTGAATTAGTAATCGAGTGCTGATTAAATATTGCTGTCTCATCTTCGCATATATTAAGGAAAGAGTTAAATCGCACTACCAAAATGGGAGATATGATGATCATTTTTTCTTTTTCTGTGTACTTAACTTTATAACACAAATAAGGTCAAAACCGAATGCTTTCCTTAGCTCCCTCGTCCAATAGCTTTCTAGTGTAAGACACGTCAATCAAATTTGCAATCGAAGGTGTAGATTTCAAATTACACATTTTATCGTTTTTGACTACGTTCAATACTTTTACTTCTTGCGTAGTACTAGTCTAGCAGCCGTTATTAACAGGGCTATGGATCAGAGATAAAAGGGCGGAAAGCTGATATAAAATTTCAGATAAAGTAGCGATCTATAATCATTTATTTTATTTTCATTATTATCATCTATGTACATAAATATATTATATTAGATAATATATAATATATATATATATTATATATATATATAATATAAATCTATATATATTATATTATAGGTATATAATATAATATATATATATTATTTAGATTGTATGTACATATAAATGTCTTATTGTGTGTAATATATAAATTAATCATCTATGCGGTAGATCTTTCATTATCATCAACAATATACAAACTAGTATTTTATATATATTAATAAATTATAATATAAATATATATCAGAGGTTGCACCGCTCATTAGGGGTAGGTCCGTTAGCGACCTCGACTGAGAAACGTAGTCCTCTAGCGCCCGCACTTAATCACATCAAACCTCCGCTTGGCAAGTCACGTCCGCACGTCTCCGTAAAATGTGCGACTTAAAAAGATTAATATTAAACTAAAAGTATATTCTACAAAAATTTATTTATAATTATAGTCTGAAAATTATTGTAAATGGATTTTTCATTTCTTTCAATTATGACATTTTCAAGTATCTCTATCGAGTTAGAACAAGCATTTCGATCCCGCCTTATTATAGTTCAGTATATATTTTACAAAAATACAATAAGTACACAAATGTTCGCAAAATCTAAAGTTTATCATCGTTCTCGATTCAAAAAAAAAGGGACGTTAGTAGCATTCAAATAAATTGACTTAAAGAGCAGTTTGTTAAGCGCATGACTTTTAACGCCCTACCCCAAGTAATCAAACTCCCCATTAATCTCTCACACACTAATTTTCTGGTCGCTTATAATACTGCTGCAGTAATAAACTAAGTAGTTCGTTGTATTTAATTATGAACCGCTAACAAAGTTTCAAACAAAATTCTGATATGCTAAAAAGGAAGAATTTCCGTTCGTGAAAGAGTCAGTAGTTATTACATCCAGCTAGGTAGTCATTTGGATTAATTTAAGGCTCGCCTAATCTTCTGCTCATTACTCGAATAAAACGGAACACTCAGCCTGTTCCAACACTCATCAAAGAACGACTTTATTTCGTGCAGAGTACCAAGAACATAATTGATTTATTAATTAAAAATATCCTATTTGTCAAATTAGCTAAAGTCGTCCTGTCGAGTCGATGTGTAAATGATCCCTTTCAGTAATCACTCGCAAGTCAAAAGCTATATATGTAATTTCATTCTTTCAGACTTATTATCTCAATACTTTATTAAACTGTACTAAATATATTATTAATATCTATACAGGTATGTAATTAATATATACTTAATATATATAATATATTATATATATATATATATATATATATATAAATATATATATCTATTATAAATTATTAACTATAATGAACAATGAATATGACTTATTTATATTTATTAGGTCTACTGAGTTGCACGTACTCTAGTTATCTAGCGCTACAGGTGATAGATAACTGTACCATCGTATATGCTAGCCGGACATCGCAATACCCCGGGATAGTACGTTTCCTACCTGCTTCTTCGCCAATCTTTGTTCATTCTCGCTATAATACACCGCAGGTACACGATCACCTATGGTATACTATTTGCGTACACCTTCAGACATAGAGCACATTGCGTAATGGAATTGGAAACATCCTCAAATTGTTCTTCCTTCGATCTTCAATTTAAGAATTTTGAGTCGAAAGACACTTAGAGAGTAAAAAACGTATTTTATGTCATAAATATATTAATTACATCTTAAATATTAGTAAAAAATCACTTGATCACTTTCGCATTCTACCGTTTCGCCTCGAATAATGCGTGGGGTAGGCAAGAAGAGAAAAAATATCTTGCGTGGCGACGAGCCACAACGAGGCTTTTCATTCTAACGTAAATGAAGGTGCGGCTAAACGCCACTTCCGTTGTGAGTCTCGCTAAAACAAGCTGCTCTGGCGATAGTTCATCAAGATTGTCTTGTCCTCCTCGCAAGTCGCACAAATATCTCCTACACAAAACACTATTCTTTTTTCTTCCTGACGCTGTTGGATGAAAATGAATATTATTTCGTTTTTCTTCTTTGCCTTATCTTCTCTTTTTAGGGGTGCTTCGTATCGCCGACGTGTGAGGGTTACACTGTGAGGACGGCGAGGATTCGAACTCTCCAACAACGCAAAACAAATGCGCCGATCGAACCCCTCGATTAGTCGGCGAGGATACACCCGCCACTTCGTAATTTTTCCCTCTAATCGTTCTTCGATAAAAAATACCCCCGGCAGGTTAGTGTCGTTCCTAGAGTTTTTCTGCAATTTACGACTGAAAATAACCCAACTCCACACCATTCCCTTCTCCAAGGCCGGTTTGTCCTTGAAACTTGCCCCTCAGTGCTTCGTGGATTTCCATAGAATCGGGTGCAACATGCGAGTCTCTGCATGTACATCTCTCGGAATATCGTTAACTCCAAAAAACAATAAAAAATGCGTGTGTGGCCTTCACATTTTTAACAAATATTTTAATTATTTAAAAAGCGTTTATTTTTTTTTATTTTTTTTTTTAATTCCGGGTAAGTAAATATTAAATAAAGAAAATGTGATCAAAAATTTGTTTTATAAAACTCCATGGACAAATTTTGCACACCTACTGGGTCAATAATAGTTTCCCATACCTACCCAAAAAATGAGAGAAGTCATAATTCATTGAACGTGAAAACACTATAAGAAACTTACTTTTTAACAATAATCATAATGGCCGAAGCACATACATTGGTCCCACTAATGTCATATTACTTGTCCAATGATCGCAGTCTGTCCCAATCTACGTTTACTTTATTAAAAGTGGTATAATACAATATTTTTTTCAAATTCCTAATACATTACATACACTCTAAATATAATAACAACTAGGGTTAAAATATCAGGAGGTGTTTATAGCAGCCCGTGTGTTACATGTTCCTTTTCAAATATCAGAAAAAGCCTTAAGACTCTCCATGTTCATGTGAAGCAGCATAAAACAGATATCAGAAAATTTAAACATAGGAACGCCATTTTCCGATAAGTCACCAAGTAGAGGTAAGTTTTCTTCTAAGCAAAAATTTTTAGGGAGCAAGAACTAGTGACACGAGATGTTTAATAAAAATAACAAAGAGAATGGAAGAGAAAGAGATCAAGTTTGTTTTAAATAGACCCAAGGGGGCGAATTTTACCTTGGAAGTTTTCAAATTTTTTATTTACACATACCACCCGTCTTTTTCTCATTCTTATCTAGCCTTCATTCATAAACTAGAAGTCTTTATTTTCCTCCCCTTTTCGCCCTGACAAGGAGGCCGCGAAGTTGGCCTCGAAACGTAGGTATTTTTAGCCTTCCCTTGTTTTTTCATATCTTAACATGTAATTTTCCATTTATCTTTAACTTTCTTGAGTTTGCTTTCTAATTTTTAATTTAGTTGTTTAAATATATGCCTGTTATATATATAAATATTAATATTATATAATATATATAAATATATATATAATAGTATATATACTATAATACTATATATATATATAGTATATATAATAATATATAGTATATATAAATATATAGTAATATACTATATAAATATATAATTTAATGGACATTACATGTTGTACTTATATATTATATATATATTAAGTATATATTATATATATATATTAAAATACTATATAGATAATATATATATATAATATATACTATATATAATACTATATATATATATATAATATATATTAATATACTAATATAATATATTTGTCAGGCTAATGTGGTTATTAAAGAACGAAATAACAAATCATCTTTAATAGTTACATCCTTTTTAAGCCCATACCAGGGTCACACAAACAAACACACGCGCACACATACACCTAAAGCACTTCAACTTTAAAGTCGATTTCATAGAGTATGTTGTGTTTCACACTAGAAATGACACTAACAATGAATATCATTATTTACGTATAATTATATTTGACAAAAAATAATACTATCTACTATCTATGTCTCTCTCTTAAATCCATTTAATCTATCATCTATCTATCTATCTATCTATCCTACTATCTATCTATCTATCTATCATCTAGGTAACTATCTATCTATCTATCTCCCTCTTTCTATCTATTTAATTATCTATCTACTATCTACTATCTATCTATCTATCTATCTATCTACTAACTATCTAGCTATCTATCATCTAATAAGCTAGATTGGAGATTTGACAAGACTCTACAAATTACCTTCAAATAATCATGGAATAACCTCATTTTTCCTAATCTAAATCTTACCTGATTTACATAAGAAAATATAATTAAAATAGACGCAAATCATAGAAGTCAGTAGATCTAGGAATTTAATTAAATGTCGTATATATATAATAGATATATATATAAAATATATATATACTATATATATATATAAGTATCATATTATTATAATATATAATAGTTTGTGGGTGTGTGTAGTGTGTGTTGTGTGTGTAGGTGTGCGCTCGCGTGTGACATTTATATTAAATTATTAAGTAATGTTGATGAAAATATAAAGCAAATAAAACTCTAGGCCAACACACCCAAAAATACCTACAATTATTAGAAGCTTGGCTACTCTTGCGTGTGTATCTATTGTGTATTTGTGTATTTGTGTATTTGTGTTCTCAGTTGAAAACAATTTTATAAAATGTACAGTAAATGTATAAAATTTAAAACTTAAGACTATATAGAAATTCAAAAAAAAAAAAAAAAAAAAAGAAAAAAAAAAAATTACAATTTTCACGAAATGATTAAACAATATTCTCAATTTCTAAGCCTATTAATAGTAAGATCCACATTAAGCCAATATAATAGAATCTCAACATCTCTAAAGACCAAGTATAAAGATCTTTCAACATTTATAAGACCAATAGATTCATAAAGCTTTCAAGGACGAATTCGAAAATTCGTATCACCATCAACACACCAATAAATCAAAATATTAAAAAAAAAAAAAAAACTCCTTATTAACAACGAAGAAAAATAAATAAGTACCCCTCAAATTATGTAAATTCCAAAAAATTATAACAGAACACGAAATCAATTTGAGATCTGGACAAATATTTAGAGATGAAATATTATTTAAATATTATAAATGAAATATTTATATTTCTAGATCAAACATTTTATCAATATTTATTCATTGATTGAAAACTATTGCGTAATTTATTTTGAAATTATCTTAATATAAATGATTTTTATCTCAAATTTATTTTTATCTACTATTCGTTTAATATTATTATTATATATAATTATTATCATATATATTATATTATGTATGATATATATTATTAATATTATGTAATAGTATTATTATTTATATTATATATTATATATTATATTATTATATAATTATTAAATTATTATTATATTAATATTATTTATTAATATAGATTAAAGTAATGTGTGTGGAATACTTGTTCCAGTTGCTCACCATCTAACATGACTTCACACCGCGGACTCTGCTCACTCACTACCATAACCTTACTCTTATATACATTCACTTTCAAATCCCTCCTTTTACACACCCTGCCAAACCCCTCTACCAATCGTCTCAAACTCTTCAGATTCGCCACACGAAACCACATCATCTGCATACAATAAACAGGGAACCCTCCACTCTCTTCCATTCTCCATCATTCTAACAACTTCCTCTGCCACCCCTACCTCTAATTCTTTCATAACCCCATCCATATTCAAAAATATACAAATTAAATAACCAAGGAGACATAACACATGACTCCGCTATTAATATTAAACCAATCACTTTCAACTCCATTTATTCTTACAACCACGCTTCACATGGTCATTACAATATTTGATTCCATTCAGAAGGCTACCACCAACACCATATATCACTAACACCTGCCATAGAGCTTCGATATTATCCTATTATAAGCCTGTTGCAAATCCAAAAACTCTAAATGCAATTTATTCTTCTTCTCTCTCATTTTCTCAATCATTTGTTTCAATGTAAAAATTTGATCCACACATCCTCTACCACTTCTAAATGCACCTTGTTCTTCACCAATCAGTTCCAAAGTCAATCGACGCACTCTTTTGAGGACATCCTCGCCATTGTATGCATAGGAAAGAACTTTCCGCAAAGGGATATTCAAAGAGTTGAAAATGTTGGATACAGTAATATCGAAAGGCCAATATTGGGGCTGTTGAGACACCTCGTTGATGAGCGAGGTTAGAGTCGAGGGCAATGGGGTTTGGAGACGGATAAAAGTGGCATGATATTGGCCTCTGCCTCAAAGCTAACCTTGGGTGAGGAACGAAAGGCACCAGTGACTATTCGAAGCACCCTCATTGTGGATCAGGTCGACGAGGCGAAGGTATGTAGGTGACGTTTTCCGTATACTGCACAGCCATAGTCCAGTTTGGATCTAACCAAAGCAAAAAATAAACAGTGAAGGGTTTTCCTAACAGCGTCCCACGTCTTGGAAGCAAGATGGCGTAGCAAGTCGAGAGAGCGACGACATTTCGCCTTAAAAAGACGAATATGTGAAAATGAGACCCAAAAATCTGGGTTTGTTTAGCCAGAATCGGCGAGCCATAAAGGGTGAGAGAAGGAGGGAGAAGGTCATGCATTTCACTCTGGCCTCTTCTCCGAAATAGAACAGAGCTGATCTTAGTCAGGGAGAAATGGAAGCCGCGACGATCGCTCCACTCAGTGATTCCATTAATGGCAGGTTGAAGTTGACGCTCTATGCACGGAAGCTTGGCCCCCACGACATAGGGGGCGAGGCAAACCACGTAAAGGGATCATTTAACGGATGGAGGAACAGCAGATGCCACATCATTAAAACTCAATACAAAGAGGATACTCAGAACATTGCCCTGTGGCACACCCTCATCTAAGACGAAGTGTCTTTAGAGGGTCGTGCTACACAGCGCCTGAATTGATCAGTGAGCTATAAGTGACTGAAGAAAGAGAGGAAGTAGCCCACGTAAGCACAATGAATGGAGCTTCACTAAAATGCCATTCCTCCAAGCAGTATCATAAGCCTTTTAAAGGTCGAAATATACTGCCAAGACATTTAAGAGAGGATTCGTCGCAGTCAGAAAAATCC
>JABUQX010123146.1:0-15926 GCA_015478945.1 Trachelipus rathkii
AAAAGAGAATCCACAAAAATGTTTTAATTTCTTAAAACAAATACAGTTGCCTTGCAAGCTGGGTACTACCCCCTCGAAAAATTTATCAAATATACCATCAGGACTTGCTCTTTACTTGGGCCAATATGGCCCAGTAAAGATTAATATCTTTTTTATCCGCACATTCAAATTCTGTTAAGTCCATTTATACACGCATACCAGTACTATTAGATCTCAACATTACTCATCTTACTTAGTAAATATGATCTAAATAAGCATTGAAAATGTTTACCAACTCTAATAAGTAACTAAAATTTCAATAATTTAATTGTTTACAATTACGTTCTTCTTTAAAATTTAAATAAAGCAAAACCTGCCCCTTTTTCACACCCCTTCATTATATTCGTACTAAAATAATCTTGCTTGTCTCGTTGCGCTTTGTTTATTTAATGTTAAGTGTCAATTTTCTACTTTCCTATATAGTTAAATCATCCTGACTGATCATTGATCCCTTTGAATATTCTAAAATATCTACGCTTGTTGAATTTTTCCCCTATTTTTTCCACCAAAAGTCCTTTCCTCTCCGCACGCTAATTAGTTATCTTTAAACATACTGACGTGAATATTTCATTCAAATAATATTTGCTCAAAAATGTTTTCTACGATGATGAGAAACGAGTGGTTTGGTCTTTTAACTCTTTTTATTCCCAGTCAGTATTAAGATCGTAACATATCTTTGAGAAATTTGATAAAATTCGCCCATTTTTCTGTAGAGCAAGGATCTTTTCTTTTCTTATTAAAACTTCAATTTGGACCAGGATGATCCACCTTCAATGGTTAAAACTCAAGTTTATATTATGGTCCCCTTAAATTCCTAAATTATCCTCAAAACCTCTTTTAACCTCAGGTCCATAACTTCATCATAGTAAATTTTAATTTCAGTGCATCGTGTCTTTGTAGTTCTCTGGGCCACTGGTCAAAAGTGTCTTTTAGTTATAGCATTTTAAAATACAGAACTACCTCTATTGTCCCATGTAATTAGATAAGGCATCTCAGTGAATCTGAAGAAAAAAAGTTAAAATGCAAGCCATAACTCTATACTGTCTCTCTTATGTTGCAGCAGTCTTCGAATGTTTCCTTTCAACAATTCGCGGGTCGAGCGTCTAATCCTGAGTATTGCAAGGATGTACTTATAAAACCCTTATTCTGTATGATTTATCATTATAACCACACAGAATTCAATTCTTTCATATCGATAATTCATTCTTACATTACCTTGAAAATATTTGCTTTTAACAAAAGGCCGCCACATTCACCATCCTGTTCCCTTTATCGCTGGTATAAAATTTAAGTGAATACATCTATGGTTCATATTCTGTAAAGAGCCTAAAATACAATTCTTCATAAATACACCTTCAATTTTTTTTTGCTGTCAAATATGTTGACTTAGATTTCCTTATGGTATAGGGATTACTTCAGCTCAATCTTTACTTTCTAAAGGACCGTTATGAGCATTTTGTGTAAGAAGCATTTAATTTTGAAATGCCCTGGCTAACTTTATTACTAGATCATCCTTTATTTGAGGTCTGTAACAATACCCAGTTTTATTATCCTCACACTTTTACAGTTACCATGCTATTAATTATTTCCAAATCAAGATTTACCCCACACCCGGAACTTTACTAGTTTTGATAACAATCCTAACACTGGTACTGAACAAAGCCGTCAACACTTGACAACTCAAAGTGAACCTCTGTCCACTCGTATCAACAGATCTCTGTCCAAATAATTCCCTGCAAATAAAATGCCTAATAAACCCTAATATTGTCTGAAAAAAGCAGTTTCCTGACCCTTGTCATTTATCACTTTAAGCCGGTAAGCTTCTTTTACTTCTCTATTCCTGGACTCTCTGCACTACCCCAGATAAATTTCCTAAGACAATAATGCAACCCTCCTTTTTCCACAGCCGTCAATCTTCTGAATCAACCTCACTATAATACTGCTATTAAAGTGTTTTCTGAACCTCTGTGTCCCTATTTTCCGTTTTGTCCCCAACATGGCGCATCGACATTTAATCACAATTTGTAAACTCCCACAACTATCACACAGAGGATAAACTCATAATGACCCTTAAATTTATGTAATCTAACTGAGCTCTAACTTGTACCGATTATTTTACAATTACAGTTTACTAAATATCACTAAAATGCTAGTGAATATTCTTATGCTATAAAAACAAATTAAAATTTAAACTAAGCTTGAATATAGCTTAGCCTAGGCCCTGGCTAAGGAATATTTGCAATTAAAAAAATTATAAAGTATGAAAAACTTTACAAGGCATAACCGGTAAACATTAATTTAATTTAATTCATCAATAAATTTAATATTGGTGATTCCACACTCAAGTGGACCCAGTTTTGAAATTGTCCTGCTTACAAATTTCCAATTTTATGAAATTTTTGTCAGTGATTGTTGTCCTTTAAGGCTTTGTTGGATGAAATATATGCAAATTTGATGGTTCCATATGCCGTTTTTTGTTTACAATTCTAACACCTAAAAGCAAGTAGTCATTGTTCCCCTTGGAGTGAAATCCTTATTGGCAAAAGCTTGACCCTCAATTTTTGAAGAAATATAGAAGCTATGGACCTGAAAATTCTTTCAATGGGACAACTTTTTTCAGTGAGTCAGAATATGTAACTGTAAGCACCTATCTGCCTTCCGTCTATTATGAGCTATAGAGCACAAACTTCAGTGAATAAAAGCTAAGTTTCACAGCGCAAAAGCAAACTTTCAGTCAATATTTTTCAGATGGTTCCATGAATTGAAACCAAACTTGGCGATTATTGAACAGGTTCATAATATATGAGATGAAAGCTTTGTAAATATTAAATAAATGTGGAGATGCTTAGTTCAAAAATATTCGCCCTCGTCACAATTATTAGACAATTCTTTTTTATTATTATTATTTTTTTGGGGTATGTTTTTTTAGAGCTCAATCCAACTCTTTTTTCCATTTTGAATTTTTTTTTGTTTTTACTACCTCGTGAAGAGCAACCAAGAGCTTTTTGAAAATGGCACCAACAATTCATTGGAGTAAATAATCCCTTTACCCAACATAATCAATTTAAATAAGTTATCACTTACATAAAATGGGATGTGGGTAATTATTGCATCTTGAATCATTTTCGTTAGTCCCACGCCGTCGGTTACCCTCTGAGAAGGATAGAAGCACGTTAAAAGGATGTAAACTACATTTTTGTAAGGGAATATAAAAAATAAGAATGAAATTCATTGATGAATTGAATGTTACTAGATCGATTAAAACTGTTAATAAGATCAAATATTTGATGGGGAAAATCGCAATTAAGAGTTTGAGGACAGTAGATCTGAGGAATAAAGAGTTATTATTTATGGATTAGAAAAAATAAAACAATGGTTTCAATATTAATTTTTTGAAATGCCATTGTTATTGAATTGAAAAAGAAAAGCACTATTAAAATTCAATTGAAGAAAAAAAGTAGCCATTAAAATCATTGAATGTGAAAGATTTAAAAAAACAAATTTAAGAATCAAATTTTGAAGATTATAAATGAGGAAATAATTCTAGAAATAAATTACTAAAGTGAAAAATAAAAGAATTTAATTTTTGACTTTAGGGTAAAATTATAAGTCAACGGAAATAGAATATCATTCCAATATTAAACATATAGAATTCTACAGCCGCGCTATCGCAAAATTCGCCAAGCGCTGCATGTTTGGATCATTTACCATTTACAAACCTGTCTGATCAATTGGATGAAGCGTGAGCTTCCTTTGCAAAATAATATAATATATATATATATTATATATAATATATTATAATATTATGAGTATATATAATATAATAGCAGTTTTTATATAATAGATTAAATATAATTATATAATAAATATATAGTTATCATTATAATATATATATATATAATACTAATATATATAGTAATAATTAGTATATATAATATATATATACTATATAGGATATATATAATATATATAAATACTTGGTGGTATATATATATTATAAGTTATAATCATTACATCATCAATCAACCACTTCTTCCCATTGACATAGTGCAAACATAGACATGCACCAGGAAAAATAATAGAAGAACTATTATGCAGTCGAAAAGAAAGCCCCAATTACTTGCTCCTTTTACACCTTAAGTTGAAGAAAAGTCAGAGTAAAAAATAAAATACCCCTAAGGCTTTTTTCCTAGGGAACTCAACAGACCCACACTAAATGGCATTCGCGATCCTCATCAGTTAATGTTGGATGGTGATCAAACTTGGAAAAGTAAATTGTCTTGAGTTTAAATATTAGCGATATTATGGTGTGGATGAAGAGAAAGTGAGACTGCAGATTGTAATGTAGGAAAGTGGTGAATGTTGGAATGGCTTGGGAACTAATTTAAAATCCTTGGTGGGACTGTCTAAAGGAACTAACCTCTGCTGAATGTGCTAGTTCTTTTTAGTTTAGCAACAATGGTCCTGATTTAAGAGGTATCATTAAAGTACAATGTGTTCCAGCAATGGACAATCTTGAGGGGCATGTAAATGTGAAGAAAATATACTAAAATGAAGGAATGGATATAATTAGGGGGGTTAAAAAGTGTTGTGAAGAAGATAAATGTGAGGAATAATGAAAGGTACAAGTTGAGGTCGGACGTTGGGTCAATTAGAAAGGAAATGGTTATAGTCTGTTATGATGGTCGAATATATATGGGGTTGAGTCGTGTGCTGGGAATCGATCGGCTGGAGACCAAAAAAGTGGATTGAGTCCCAGTAAAAGGTGATGCCTGTACGAAGAAGAAGTTGAGTTGCATAGAGGGCGTAAGAATATGAAGAGATATAGGCGATGTGAATGGCGGGTTTTGTGAAGGGTAAACGGTTTGTTGACCTCCACCCAATTTTCATTGATTGAAATGGCCAATATGGTTGAGGTCCTCGTCAGACAGTCCCTGTGGAATAACGCTAGGATGGATTTTTTCTTATGACAAGTTTTCCACTGAAAGAAAATAGTATATAGGGGTGGCAAAGCCGTGGAAACCTTTCTCTTTTCGATCTGCGTCCAAGAATTTCTTCTATGTCTTTTCCAGAGATTTGAAAGAACAAGTCGAAAAAAAATTAAAACCACCTTGGCAAATCACAATAAAGAAAGATATAGGAAATTTAAGAAAACATTTCAAGGCACTAATTTATTCTTAGAACATCAATAACGAGTATATTGGTTATTGTTCTTAAGAAATCGTAATCAGCAGAAAAGATTCCTGCGTAGCAAACGTTTATAGATTAAACCCAAATGTCCCAGGATCTCACTGGAAACCAGTCGCCAAAACCCTAAGTCACTGCTGAACGCTTTAACACCCTATCCATGTACCTAAGGTAAACTTTTGTTGCAAGATAAAGTGTTTTGTACAAGGTTTACTTTCCTGAACCCCAGACTCCTTGCTTTAATGCCAGAGTGTGGTAAAGACTGCATGCAATTATGTTACAGTCCTGCAGAGAAAGAATTCCATACCTCCCTGTGAAAATCAGCCACCACCAATCGCGCAGAAACTGTGGACCCAACCACTTGCCTTCTTCCCTAGAAATGACAAGTCCTTACTGTTTGATACAGGAAGTTTTGGAGTTTAAACTCTTTAAAAAATTGAGAAAGGAGAGACTCCCATACAAGCCATTTCAAAAGACTAGTATACCTACACAAGAACAAGGCAATCCTATGCTACCATTGCAAACAGCCTTCTCCCCATCTCCTGTGTGTCAACCGCCACAACAAAACTCACTTTTCCGTATAACCTCTTCCCCTGTCCCCCCTCAATTCAGTGAGACCTCAAGTATTACTGTACGTTTGCCTGCATTACCTAATAATACGACCTATTCCAATATCAAAAATCAGCCCTTGATTGCCAACGCCCTGCAGAAAAATGCCCATCAACAATCCCTACCCATACTAAAATTTCACTAACCGCAAAAAACTAAAGTTCTTCATCTCCACATAGCTTGAGAGCATTTATGCCAAGAATAACTCTGGCCCATACCCTCCCTACATGAGTTGCAAACTACAATACGACCGCCACGTCTTTTGTCCCCTTAAAGATCTGTTTTCTTCCCCACCATTACTCTATCTCTTGAAAATGATGTCCCCAAAAAGAACTAAAAACTAAAAAATTATGCACACAAGGGAAGATTATTCACTAAAATACAAAACAAACTTAATGTCTAAAGCAACGAACACTAACGGACCCCTACCTGTAAAAATAACACTCAGAGAGACAAACACCGCATAAAGTTTCTATTCCTTGGCAAATAGCTTGACATGCAATAGATGTAGCCAAGCACTCTTAAATCTCTTACATTGTCCCCCCAAATAGTCGAGAAGTGCTTTTTCACTGGAACCATAGTTCGGAAGTTTTGCTACGGAGGAAATTCACTCACAGCCAGTCCATGTCAACAGGATTTCCTTCTCTCATCTGCAAATTTTTGAGATCGGTCATTAACCGCGCCAGCATATCTGATCAGATATTTAGTGATCTCTCAGACTGGACGACCCCCATTCACCTCGCCTTCATTTTCCTAGCTTCTATGGTTTTCATAACAACTTCTGAAAGGTTATGCCATATCTCTAGTCTGAATCCTCCCACTTTACTAGTAACTATTTTTTTTAAATTCCTAAAAACTGAAATATTCTTTGTAGGTCGCCATCTTGTATATCTTTTAACACTAACTATTTTATAATTTCTTAATGATATTTTTTATTTAGCTTTTACTTATTTTTGACTGAACATTCATTTCGACGCCTCCCAAATTTTCTTTGACATTTAAAATATGTAGACCATGAACCCCACCATGGAAGTTGTTATTCAAATCACGTTGTGCCCACGCTCCCTTTTGCCAGTGGGTGGTCCTGTTTTTCATCTAACTAAGAACGTTTTAATGTAATATAAATTATATACGTGTATGACAGTACTTATTTTTAAGACGAGAGGTATTCAAAAAACATTTAGTGTTTTGATGGAGAAGAAGCAGTTCGCTGATGCATAAATAAGAAATATATACTTAAAATATTATGAGGCGTCGGTCGGGTGGAGAGCGGAACACTTTAGGTTAATACCTTGGTTCTCGCCGACTCTTCCCTACAGCCGATCTTTTTGGAAAATTGTTTTTGTTTTTTGTAAATCCACGCCCCCTATAAGTTCGGGCCCCATAAGCACCGAGCAAAATACATAATAGATGGTAATTCTAATAATAAAACTTTTATTAAGGTTGAGTTTGAAAATGCAGCCTGACCGTGGAGGGGTGATGCGGACCACCATTGTGAGGGGTAGACTTACGGGACATTCTGTTTTGTAAATTCGTCTTATTTTACAGTATGAATCAATTTTACTATTTTTAATTTACTTAATATGATAAATAAATTATTTATCAAAGCGAAATCTAAATAAGTAAGTAAAAATTAATGAATGAATACAATAAAATACAATATAAAAATAAGGTTCATGTCCCTTATCCCGGGACAAATTTTGACACCTTTTTGAACTCGTTTTTTATTAAAATTTCAATTTTTTTAATAAATTTTCACTTAAATAAAACTTCTGTACTTGTATGTAACTTAATTAATCTTGTTAAAAATGTTCAATTAATAGTAAATCAAAAAACAATGGTGGTTCCGAGCACCCTCCAGTGCAATTTGTTACGGCGGGGGTGAAATCGGTACCCAAGTTAGGCCCCCCAGCGTTTTTTTTGCCACAATGAATGTGATCAAAACATTTACTTTGCCAGTTTAAAGCTAACAATACTCCTTTTTAAACCACGGAAAAAAATAATTAAAAATGATCACCTTAATTTATCATTTTATAACGAAGTTAAAAAAACTCACACTTTTCAAAAGTGAAAAAGTTCTATTGAAGGAAAGTTTGTACCCTAATTCCTAACATTTTTAAAATTATAAAACTGCTTTAAAGATATGATCTACATAAAACTTGTAGTAACTACCGCGGCCGATGACAATGACGAAAATTTTTTTTTTTTTTCAATGTAATTTTTTATTTTATTTAGAGTGGACTCAATTCACCCTTCCTAAAGAGGCCGGCCCGGTCACTCCTAAACCGAAACGTATATATATATATATATTAATATATATAAATAGATATATATAATTATATTATTATATTTATATATATATAATTAATATATATAGATATATATATAATTTATATATATAAAAAAGTAAGATATAATAAATACTATATATATTATATATATATATATATAGTATAGATAGCGTATATATATATTATTATATATATATAATAATATTTATATATATATTATATATTATATATATATAAGTATTATCTTAATATAATAGTAATATATTATTATAAATATAATATATTAATAATATAATATATATATATATCACGGTAATATTAATATATATGTAAATAATTACCAACAAGTAGTGAGATAAAGTAATATTTTAATTGCGAGGGCTTTTGATGCATGTAAAAAAATGCATCCTAGTATAAAAAGCCATTATTTGTCAGCCATAATAAAATAAACCTAATCAAGGAAAGTGACTCTTAAAAGTCTAAAGAATTTAGTCTTTATCTATAAGTAAGTCTGTCGTCTGAAAAATGTAACTAAAAAAAGAAAAAAAGTGTTCAATAGTATATATATTATATAATATGTACTATATATATATAATAGTATATAGTATAATATATATAAGTATATAAATATATAGTATATGATATATCATAATGATATATATTATATGATGATTATATATCGTTACATTAAAATAAACTAATATACCTTTGAATGAAATACAATAATTACAACATTCTTACATATGCTTAAAAATTAACCAGCTAAACTTAAATTTAAAATGAACATCTGTAAAAATAAAAATCTAGTCCCTAAATTTATCAATTAAAAAGAACATGGGATATGAGAGTAACATTAAGATATTTTAACAGAGTAAAATTTGAATTAATTTTGAGATTAAAAATAAAAAAAAAAAAAAAAAAAAAAAAAAAAAAAAAAAAAAAAAAAAAAAAAAAAAAAAATAAAAATAAAAAAAAAAAAAAAAAAAATAAAATTTTTTTTCATACAAATTTGTCAAATATGTTGGACATAGGAACATACATGAAATCACTTACTATAAAAAGAACAGCAAAATTTAATAAATAACTCATTACTGTATGATAAATCACCTCAAAAGTAAAAATGAAGGAGTTTAAAGCAGCAGTACATGAAATGATAAAAAGCACAGGCTATTTTACAGCAGGTATTTAGTATTTACAAAGAAAATGACACTAGGGAATTTGAAAGATATCTTTCCTTTCCTTGTTTATGGAGAGATGATAGCTATTAACTTCCAATTCTATCATAAATAAATTTGTATTCTGATGAATTGAAAAGGCTAATAAAAATATGCCTCGAGTGTTTCACTGATTCATTAATCACAATAAATTTCAAAAGAGAAACAAAATTTAAGGTTTCTACTCTGAATGCCTCAGACATTTCTCCAACCACTGATATTTGGACAGCCAATGCAAATAATTCTCCATTCTTTTAGTTTGATTAAAAACAGGAAATTCTATTAAGTTTCTTCTTCAGACTATTACTGCAGACATATGTGCAAGAATTGGTTAAAATACTAAAAGATTATGAGTTATTTCACAAAGTATGTCTTTTATTTATATATACCATCAAATGGAGGAAAACTGGTAAAAATTTGGCTTTTTTTGTTTTGTCAAGTCATGAAAAATTGAAATTTCAAGTTACACCCATATTTAAATGTTTTTTCTCAAATTCAAACCTTCTTAAATGTTATAGAATAAAGAAAATATTAAAAATGTGAAAATAAATATTTTTAGTAATTTTTTGAAAAATGCTGGTGAAAAATTTTTTTTGGGGTAAAACTGGTAAGTGCGTCGGGTAAAAATGGTAATTTAATTTTTATTTCTCGTACGTTTGTGACTTACTAATTTAATTAATAAAAATATGTAATACAAGTATTAAACGTGTTAAAAAATAAATTTGGGTAGAAAAAAACATGTAGAACTTAAACTTTACTAGCATTACTGAGCATCATATTTTTTATAGAAAAATGAAAATGTATTTAGGTTATTCTAGGTTACATATTCCTATAAAATTATTTACAATTGTGATAAAAAAAAAGCTCTTTTTTATTATTTTATAGTATTGTATCACATTTTATGTTAATGGTTAAAGAATTAGTATAGATTATTAAGTAATAAAAGATAAATAAATAAAAGATAAATGAAATAAAATAAAATAAATAACAAAAAGATTTTCCACCTTACGCCTTCACTTCATGACTTAACTTCCTTACTTACTGAACTGACCTACATACTTACCATAATGCTTCAATGACCGATTTCACTTCCTGACTTAACTTTCTTACTTCTTGATAGACCCATTGTGGCTTCTTACTGTCTCTATAGTTCTAATGTCTTGATAGACCCATGTAACTTCTTACTGTCTCTATATTTCTAATGTTCTAGACCAGTGATTTGGAGCAGGTGTTCAGACAAAATATGGATGAGACTGGTGAGAGAAGGCTACAGTTAATGTAGCCTTCACTTCATGATTCACTTGACACTTGCCTGGACCATGCCATTTTACAGAAGCCTCAATGACCGATTTCACTTCCAACAACTTACTTACTGAGCAGACCAACATACCACAATATAATATAGCTAAATAATATGAAGCAAATATCTAAATATATATCTAAATTATTATAAACTTATATTTATAAAAAAAATGGAGATTATTAAAAACTATAAAAAAATTTTGCTTATATATATATATATATATATATATATATATATATATATATATATATATATTTCGATTTATATATATATATACATTATATATATATATATATATATATATATATATATATATATATATATATATATATATATATATATTCTTTATATATATATATATATATATATATATATATATCATATATTATATATAATATATAATCTGGAAAATATAGTTATAGTTTTATTGAAATTGATAACTGTAACCAAATATCATAATGCAGTTGTGTGACTCTTAATTTGTTATAATGTTAATGATATGAATGTTCAGTCTATTCGATACAATTAATTTATACACAGTGGAAATATATACACAAAGTTTTCATCGATCCACAGTGACATTAAATTTGAAGCGAATAAAGCAAGCTAGAAATATTAACACTAGAGATTTAAGCACGATACTAGAAAGAAAATATTAGCAGATTTTCTTATTGCGTTGATGCTTAATAAAATCTACAACTTTATGAGAAAATTAACGGTTTAAGTAAAGTATTTATCTAATGATCATGAAAAATGAACAATTTAAGTGCATCAGATTTAATGTTCTCTTGTTTCTTTTATTAGACTATTTATCTTCGAAAGGATCGAAAAACAGTTACTAGTGTCATTTCGGAACTAGACGATCACGTGACGGAGATTGTGAAGAAACAACAGATGTGTGACCAATTTTAATAATTTATTTTGTGCTTGTCAAACTAATTATAATTATAATTTAAATGTTAAATAGAGTCTAATAATATTCTAGAATTTTGGATTGAAAAACACAAGTCTAAGTTATATTTTATTAACATTTGGCCAAACGTTGATTTTTACAAAATTTTGAGAAATTTTTTTCATTTTTATGCTAAATAAGCATTGAAAAAATGAATTGTGACACTAATTTCAATTAATTTCTAATAATAGTAATAATATTTCAACTTTTTAACAAAGTGGCATTTATAATCTTTGAGTAGGCCTATATGCGCTTTACATTTCACGTGAACTTTATTGTGAAATATTGTTCACAATATTATAATTAAATTAGATGATCAGTTTATTATTATTTTTAATGATAATAACTAATAATAATTTGACTAAGAGCAAAAAAGAAACTTTATATATATAAATTTTTTATGTAAGCACATTTAGAGTGAACTTTTTCATTCCTACACTAGATAGAAGAAAGATATGTATAAAAACATTAAACAAATGTCTTATAGTCTACCATGCATAAAAATTAGAACGAAATATTATTGAAAACTAAAAAAATAGACATTTTTTAAAAAGTTTATACTGACCGACTTTCCGGATGCCCGAGCCGGTTTTCCCGAAGTGAAAAAACTTAATAACACATCAAGCAATATTTTAAAAATTTTTACATGGAAATGTTAAAAATAGACTTCCCAATATTCATCTAACTCAAAATTCTGATATATTAATTCTACGAGATTTCCTTTCTAGAATTTTGCAAAAAAAAAAAATTTTTCAACTTTGGGAAATTTTTTTGATTTATAAGTGTAAGTTATTTACTTAAATTTTTATATATGGATTAAAAATATAATCTGGCTTACTTACAAAAACGCTCTCTAGTGAAAAATTTTTAATTTAAAAAATATTAACAATTTATTAAACATTCAATAATTAAATTAAGGACTTTATTTCTAGTGCATATATAACATATATATAATATATATATATATATATATATATATATATATATATATATATATATATATGTTATGAGGAAAGAAGCAGCTGGGACAGAACACTCGTACCCGACTGGAAGGTGCACCTCTATGATAGTTGAATCAGAGATGAGATGGAAGTTCTGAATAATTGGTCAAAAGATACTTAATAAGAGAAATGTAGGTGATGTTCGATAGATGTGGTTTGAATGTCTAATAAGCTAGGCAACCAACTGACACCATCAAGAATTGTTACGAGGGCAGGACAGGCTATTTCCGTAGCGGAGGAGGTGTCTCGGACTCCGTTGGCCTGCCGCGTGGACTATTCAGGGAGAGTTGTGGTTTCTTTAATTTAGAATTCACAGAACCCTACAAGGTGTCTTAACTAAATGAGGGTTTACTTAACTATAGTGTTCCCGGATCTATCTATCAAGTCTTCATATATTTTTTTGTGGAGACTAATCAGATATTTTACCGTAGTGAAGAATAATAATATAATAACAGTTCAATATAGAATCAAAATTTAAGGATATAGACACACTAGAAAAAAAAGTTTATGTTTACTGAATTCGTTCCTAAACCAGTATACATGTGGGGTTGTGACAACAAAATCTTACAAATCCCTCTGTAAACTATGACAAAGTTATATATAAGTTGGTTATATAAACATGTTGTTAGGTAAATACATGGGTATACTTAAAATCCCATATTACATGATTATGTACATAAGTTCAGGATCAGATTCAAGAGTGGAAATAAAACGAATGAAGCTAACATTAGATGCACTGAAATAAGGAAATAAGAAATTCTATTCCATAACAAGCTATTATATCGTAATTTAACTTAAGATTTTTGGGGATAAACAAAAGAGCTGAATTCAAACAGGAATGAAATCAAAGATTGTAACCAGGAACTGAAATTGAGACCAGAGACTGAAATCAAAGATTGAAATCAAAGATTGGAATCGAAGATTGAAATCTGAACCAGGAAATGAAACCCTGTACAAATAAATAATAAAGGGGATTACTACAGATCACACTTTATCTTCATTTATAACAGTATATTTTACATATAATATTATATGTACTTGATTTCGTTTATTGAACTCACCCTTTCAATGTTTCTTTCCGATATAAACTGGAAAATCTGGACATCTAACTTCCAGGTCTCCAAAGTCTTCGAGTATTTATGAACTTGTTTGTTAACAATGTTTTGGGTACGATATCATGTATTTTTAGAACTTTAACAAAGTATTTAGTTTATAATATTATTAATACATCAAACATATATCAAACTAAAAAAGAGAGAGAAAATAATTACTTAACCTCTCTATAATTCCTAAGTTTTGATAATAAAATGCAGCAATAATATAATATATTCTAATCTCTAGGTCAGGCTAGACATGTCCAGACTGGATCAATCGAGAAGATCTTTGGAATTAAAAATGTTCTTCTGGGTTTGCTAAGAACAGTCAGTAACATGTCTTTTGAATATCTCACATATATCCTCCCCACATCTAAATCTAAACCCCACCTCCATTTTCCACGTCGTTCAGAGAGAAAGACGGGAGTGAAAAGGCTAAGAGCATAGAACAGCGGAGAAGGACAATCAGGACTCTTACATATAAACTACAATATAAATTTTCAAAAGTTATTATATATTTACAAATTATTTATAATTTCTGTGTGGAACAGGGACAGGGCGAAGACATGAATTCTTTCTCTTGGGAACTCCTCCATCATGGTACAAGAAGCCTTTTGCTCCATCACTTAGCGTAGCTGTGTGTGCAACATTGTGCTGGTTCAGACTCAATGGTCAGGGAATGACAAATACAAGAAGGATGTGGAGGACACGAAGGCACAGACTTAGGCTCACTCAGTGGATAATTTGACTGAGGAGAAGGGATGTAAGGACCACTAGGTTCTTGTACATTCATTAAAGGAAAATAATTTTTACATTGGAAATAAATTGATGGGAAAAATTTTATAACGGGACTGGTTGTACATGATTCTGTGGGAGATTCATCATGACCAGTATGAAATAAAAATGAGAGGAATCATATAATTTGGATCCATCCTTTTAGGGTATACGAAAGAATGGTCATTAAGGGTCTTCTTTTTTCTCAATATCTGATATTAGGGGTGACTCTACGTACTCCGCCTTTATGAATTCTTTTTATGATGGATTCAATATGTCGTTTCCCTAGGACGATGTTCTTCTCCGGCCATTGGTATTTTGTTAAATGCTAAATAACATAAAAGTGCCATGCACAGGAAGAATATAGGGTGTAAATCTAGGTCTTGTGAACATATTTATAGCTGTATTTTTATTTATCCTTATGGTCATGATCCTAGGAATACATTCCACAGACAGATCAAAAGGTTCATATATATTCACAGTTTTACCAGTCTTGTTTGTGTCTTGCCAGGGATATGTGACATAGATATTTGGATTGATATCAGCTAAGGACCAGAGACTATTGGTGAGCAAGAGAACTTCAATGAACACTTCTGACACATGCTCACCTGGATCTGGGTTGAGACAGTCTGGATTACAGGAGCCGACAGAGATTTTTACTTCGACTCTCCACTCACAAGAAAGTGCAAACAATGGGCAGTGACAGGATCATGATAGTTATGATGAAAATAAAAAAATGCACAAATATATTCTATTCCTAAGGTAATAATTTCAACAATCAGTCAGGAGGCAAAATGAATCAGAGTAAACTGACTCATTTCCTCTCTCTCACTTTTCTCAGAAGTGGACCCTAATCAGACACAGGCCTGGTCCCACTATAACTCTAGAAACTGACTATATTTAAACAAAAAGAAAACAAAGTACTAAATTCCAATATAAATTTTAAATTTTATACTGGGACAGACCAAATATTTCAGGGTTGTCAAAATAACTTTTATAGCGTATTCTGATAGTCACTTCCTGGTGAGAGAGGGATCAATGACTGAAACATGGTATGGAAAACTCCCTGTACCTCTGCTACCTGAAACTTTTTAATTATCATGGCTATTATATTTTAAAATAACAATATGAGGAAGTCTTTTCCTTATTCCTTTTATTTACTTTTAGATATAAATACATTAATTATCAGAGGCAGGTGGTGGTTTCCATGAATATATATATACCATAAGTATATTTTGTATAGAAATTTCTATTTATACAGTATAATATACACTGTATAAATTCTTTTTGATTTGAAATTTTGGGTAATGCAATCACACAAGACTTTATTATCTAGTTTGTAAATTTTTAAATTAGTCTGTACTCATACACAGAGAATACATACACACAATAGATCATAGGCAGCAAGAACATTTTTCTCTAGGAGGGATAGTGATCTCCCATAATTTGAAATTTTTAATAT
>JABUQX010123147.1:0-7500 GCA_015478945.1 Trachelipus rathkii
GAGAGTTATAATAAAGAGAAGAGATTTTAACATATTTGGAATCCAGCCGTATAGCATATTACCAGAATGTAAAAAAAATCTTACCGAAAAGAACGACACTTACTAGAAAATAATTTGGATATATACCATAAGCCTGGTTGCACAACTATTTTTATTCCCTAGCATCTGACATATATTTTATAGATTTTATAAAATAACGAATATACTCCAAAAGGGTAATCATGCCATGATTAACCTATAAGGAAATTCAGGTGGATCTCTGGCCTCTTAGGTTGGAATATCGACAGGTGAGAGGGAGACTTATTCGAGTCTCATCATACCCCTCCTGTCCTCCATTGGTCGAGCCCCTAATAGGATAATAGTTTCTCTATATGAACTTCAATATTTTTTTATTTATTTTATTTTATTTATTTTTACATTATTCTCACTAGTATTAACGCTCTATTTAATACGTACTGATTCAAATATATGTATTTGGTTGTCCTGAATAGTGTAATATTTTTCGAGTAATTAATCAATCTCACTACTTAGCCTGCTATTTCTGTGATATTATGCCTAATATAAAAATAAATATTATATAATAACTGGAATAAAGTTTATTTAATAAAGTACTATAAAATCGTATACTAAAAATTATATTTTTAGTTATATTACACTCCTTTATACCTTGTCTAATAATATATTAATATATATATATATTAATATATATATATATATATAATATATAATATATATATATATATATATAATATATTATATATATACTAATTATATAATAATGCATAGAGGAAAACAATAATATATTTCAAGTTAATAAAACAATATGTATTATATGATTATATAATATATTTTTAAACTTATATAAATAAATCATTTTATTAAAGGCATACGAACGTATTAGATTATTAAAATATTTAAAAACTTATAATTTATATTAATTAATCATTAAATAAACTATATAACACTAAATTATATTATAAATTTATTAAAATAACATTATTATAATATAATATTTTTTCAATAGTAATAATAACGATAAGTAAAATTTAAAATAACTTTTAACTGCTTCACATCACCTATTACTAAAAAATCAGTAGACAGATTTTATATTAATATAATTTTATTTTTATATTCTAGACATGAAAAATTAAAACAAGATTGTAAATACATAACCTAAAATTTTATGACTCAGAGAGAAATACGTCGAGCTCAATCCTGACTCACTAATAATGAACAATATATATTTAATTAATATATATATATATATATTATATATTATATATTAATATATATATATATATATATATATATATATATATAATATTATTAATTATATTATATATTATATATATATTATATATGCGAGAGACGCTTGGTTCAATATCCTTACGAGTTAAGCTAAATATTAAGTTTTATCATTCCTAGAGTATATAGGCTATAAGAAGTAAAACCTTCACGGCTGCAAACGACTGATGGCGTACGCATATATATTATAATATATATAGGTCTTCACGATAGTTGGATCGGCAATCTTACTCATAAAAGTTTGAGTTTTGCACTGTAGCTCCCCTCACGTTAATTGACCCATTTTGGTGAGAATAGGATAAAAGCACGTTAAAAGGTATTTTAAAGAGTGTATATATATATATATATATATATATATATATTTAATTATTATTTAATGAGTAAAGTATTTATTTGAGTTATAAGAGTATAGGTTAAGTATATTAGTTAGGTTATAGGAATAGGTTAGGTTAGATTAAGGATTATGGATATTATGGATATAATATACCTATGCATATATACAAAAAATTTTTTAAATATGTAATATAACCATATAATACTAAAAAAAATTAATAAAATAATACGATACATTATTTATTGAATTTATTTCGCTCATACCTGGATAGTCATAACTCAACTTATTATATAGCTCATATATATATATATATATATATATATATTAATATAATATATATGGACATTTATTATATAAGATGATTGACATTATTACGTTTATATAGGCGGAAAATTATTTCGAATATAATGAAAAACTATACAGAATTTTATAGAGTGTTTTTTTTATTGTTAGGTAATTTTATTATTAAGCGTTATTTATATGCATATATTAATTATATATAATAATATATATATATATATATATATATATATATTATATATATATATATTAATATAATATATATCTATATATATATATATATATATATATATATTAATATATATATATATATTATATATATATATATATGATTAATAATATATATATATATATATATTAAATATATATATATATATAATACTATATATATAATATATATAATGTATAAAATAAATTATTTTAATTTTTATTTTAGTATTTTTAAAAATTTTTTAATAAATATAAAATATTCTAAGTATTAATAAATTAGTATAAATTTATATATTTATATAAATATATAGAAAATATAAAAATTAATATTATTATTTATATTAATATAATATATATATAAATTGTTTATATAAGTACATAGACTATTCAAACAACCTTCTTTATTACTAATCATATTTTTTTTAGTATACTTATATATATATATATAATATATATATTATATATATAACTAAACAACTTCATATATTAAAAACTTCTTAATATATATATATAATCATTAAAGTCTTTTATAATATGATGTATAGAAGCTTTCACAAAACTATTACCACATAACTAAGCCCCTACCATGATACTAAAGATCTATATATTAATTATTACTCTCTCTCCCCTTAAGTTAATCTCTAAAGCATTTTCACTCCAGGAAAGGGCCTTACGCCTTGAAAAATGGAGGTATCTCCAGTCATTCTTCGTCTTTTGATCCTCTGCACATTATCTCGGCTCAATCACATCTACTCAAAAATTCTCTCATTCAGAAAAACTAGGGTTAATCTCCGAGATTCCACCTGGTTCTAACCCAGCACCACCCGCTATGTTATCTACACACGCTCTCTAAAGGACAGTATTTCCTGCCGCCTCCATCTCAGTAGGCACACGCTTACGTATCTCACTTTCGTGAGAGTATATTTACCATTTATGAATTCCACCTTCTGTATATACGTTAATTATACCCTTATTTATACCTATTATTGAATGTACTATAATACTTATTTTAACGTGGACTTAAACCCTTAACACTTTCACTCCCTAAATTTATAACTTTGATTAACTATAATTCACTATCATAACCCATCACAATAGTATTTTTTTTTTATCCTCATCATCAGCAATTCTGATAATAATTTACCAATCAATATAATTAAATATCCCTTTAATATATCGAAGTTAAAGACATCTTTAACTACTTTAAATCATCTTTTGGTGATATATAATTTTAAAGTACCAAATTAACTCACAGCTTCATATAAAGCAGAATATAATACTATTATAGTATCATTTTTAATCCGCATCCTTTTTTATTCGTTAATATAATATCTGAGTGATTTCTTTCGACTATATATATCCATATATATTCCTTCTCACTATAGGTTCATTAATTAGCCTAGCTCTAATATATATATATATATATATCTATATTATATATATATATAATATATATATAAATAATTATATATATATTATATATATATATATATATATATATATATATATATATATATATATATATAATATATATTATTATATATATATATATATATATATATATATATATATTATATATATAATATATATATATATTATAAACACCTTTTTTATCCCCATTTTCTAACAAAATTATTCATTACCACTTTTTCAGACTCTCTATGGAAAAACTGTCAGTTATATCACAGTTGATAGAATGGTAAGTAGCATCAATAAATTAAGACCTGACAAAACTCGTCTCACCATACCTTGTCTAGAGAGAATCGAAGCAGACCGCATCTGGTATGGATATATTTGTTACATGTATAAATTTATTTCGAGAAGTGCGATTGGATAACGTGACTCGAGAAATACACATAATCATTATCCAATATACTAACCTACACTAGGTAGCCTAACAATTAAATACCATTAATATGACTAAAAATATTATATTTCCCTTAAAATGATGATATATATCATATTCAGCATAATATAACCTCATTTAGACCAATTTCTTCATTTAATCTAAACTAATCACCTTTCTCAACTCCTATCGTAATTTATTAATAGAGGTAATATATCAATTTGATTGACATTAGAATATACATTCTGCTTACACATTTTTATCAGCTGATCTCTCGCGCAACTTAGCATCTTATTAGTCTACCATCCTAGCCTAAAACATAAGTTATTTCTCATTAACTATCATTGATATAGGTGGTACTATTATGAGTTAACTATTATTAAAAGGATTCTCTGCTGATGTAATATTGATAATTATATATAATATATATATATAATAAGACGTAGTGTCATTTATTTATAAATTTATATTATCATGTCATTATTATTAATCCTATCTCCGATAAAAGCCATTTATTTCTTCACTTTTATTCTCTAGAGATATATACTATATCCGCTTAATATTATATTTTATTATTACCGAAGAGTCAGCAAAATATCTAAATTTCAAATTATAATCACCTAATAATTCTTTCGATCTAACTGTATAATGTAGTTAGACCTATAAATCTATATATATATATATAATAATTCATTTTTATAATAATATTATCATGTGCAGCTAATATCCTAAGCTATAATATATATTAATATATATATATAATTTTATCTATATTATATTATTTTATAATTTATTTTTTTTTTTCTTTACTTTATAATTTTTTCAATTGGGTGTTCTGATCCAATTAATCACAGTAGCAGAATCCGATTTTACTTCAATATCCGTTAAGTCCCATTTTATCGCTAAATTAATTCCCTTTATCACTGCCTCTAACTCTGCAACATTAATGTGTGAATAATCTCCTTTTTTCCTTAACCAAGCCCCGTCTTCCACAATTTTTCCATTTATTTCCAAGATGATGCCCATACCCACATTACTCGCATCACACCATACTGTTCCTTTTTTAGAATCGTCAATATTCCAATATCCCTTCACTGGATCGTCTTTATTTATTTCTTCAATAATACTTTTTATCATTTTCAGCACATTCTCATCGATATTTTCATTCCAATTCTCCGTTTGAGATATTCTTTTCACATAGCTACAAGCTAATCTTGCCCATCCCGCAACAGGGTAGTGACCTACGATACTACCGCATATCGAAAACAATTCCTTTTTTTTTACATTATCCCCTTCTTTGATATTCGGAATTTTATTACCTCTTCTGAATTCTAAATTGCCCTTTTTTCCTTTTATTATTTTCAATCCTAACACTCGACCATTTTCTACAGATTCAGGACTTTTCGCTACTAACCCAAACCTCTTTAGATGATTTACTACCTCCGCCGCACTCACAATTGATTCATTAACAATAATATCATCTATATAATTACTTGTCCCCTTTTCTATCTTACTATCCATTTTTAACACTTCTTTTAAAATCCTATTCATAATTCTTGGTGCCGAATTCAAACCAAATCCCATTCTAGTCAAAGCATAATATTTTCCTCTGAATTTCACAACCTGATAATTCCATAAACTCTTATCGATCCTCACTTGTAAATATGCTGCCTTCAAGTCTACTAGTTTTGTTTTCCCTTTTATTTTCCTCCATTCCCTCAACGTTTCATCACATATATTTACCCCATCACCAGTATGACATTCCGTATAATTATTCATTTCCCTAAAATCCATCACTGGCCTTACCTTATTTTTTATTTCCTGATTCACGGCCATTAAAGGTATTATTCCATTCACCTTTCCATTATATGGTACCAAAATTCCATCTTTTATCCATTCAATTATTTCTTCATCAAACTTCTCCTTCATTCCTTCTTTTATAGTGTTTTGATAACAACTAACTCTATTTGTTAATTTAGGTTCTTTGTCTTTCCATTTCCATTTTACTGTCCAGAAATCGCCGTTAAACCACCCCACAAAGTCTTTATCGTCAATAATAATATCATCATTTTTTTCTACTAGTTCTTTATTATTATCAACACTTAGCAAACCACATTTATTTTCTACGAATTTCAAACCATCTTTTCCTATAATAATTTCTCCAAATTTTGTTAATATATCCATTCCTAGAATAACATCAATATCCTCTATAATTTCGTTTAATATTAACATTTCAGTTTCAATTTCCTTGTTGTTCAACAAAATATTATATTTTTTTCTCCCCATCGTGTTAATTATTTTACCATCGAACCCCTTCACGCATACATCTCCTAATCCAACTCCTCCAATCTTTTTACTAATAAGAGATTTATTGCACCCTGTATCAATAAGTGCGTTACATTCTTTACCGTTTATTAACACCTTAATTACAGGTAATTCACCGGATTCTATATTCAGTTTCTTGATGAAGCTACCTCCGGCAAATAAGCTCCATCTTCTTCGTTTCCCTGAATATTTTTATTATTTTCCCACTTTTTAGAATTACCCTTCCAACAATCTCTTGAGACGTGACCTAATCTTCCGCATGTCCTACATTCTTTTTTATTCCAATTCCAATTTTCTCTAAATTTATTGTATCTATCTCTATAATATTCGTCATTAAAATTTCTAAATTTTCTCTCCTCTTGATAATGATAATATCCCTTATCATTATTTCTAACTAGATCATTATTTATTCCTGATCTATTGCTCAAACATTTGTACTCATTTAATCCAATCAATACTCTTGTTTGTTCGATTAATTTTTCAATTTCTATTTCCTTAATGTCTCTTAATTTCCTTAATTCCTTGCATATATATTCCGGCATTCCATTTATAAACGCATGCTTAATCATTAAATCATCTTTAATCCCTATTGTTTTTGCAATTTTTTGTATCTCCATCATAAATACATCTGCTGATTCTCCTCTCCACTTTTTGTTAATTAATCTTGAGTAAGCATTGAATGGATCCTCCCCGAAGGCTTCTCTTAGTTTCTGCTTTATAACGTTACCGCTTTTCTTTGCATCTTCATTTAGTTGAGTATATACTGTCAATGCCTTTCCTTCTAAAAACATAGGCAGAATTTTTTCTTCATTTTTAATATTATTCAAATCTTTTATTAGGTTAAACTTTATGATCCACTCATCAATATCTTCTTCTCCATTAAAGTTCTTTACTAAATCGGAAATCTTTAAGTTGTTCATTTTTTTTTTTTTTTTTTTTTTTAAATGGCCCGGCTAGCTTGTAAGCAAGACTATCAAACAACCTTCTTTATTAACTATTTATTTAGTACTACAACAACTTCAATGCTATACGTTTACATTGGCTATACTTCTTATATATATAGTCTTTTAATAGTGTGAAGCTCCAAAACTCCACACAACAATTATTATTATTATTATTATTATTATTATTATTATTATTTTTATTTTTTATTATTTTTTATTTTTTTTTTATTTTTTTT
>JABUQX010123147.1:10000-12500 GCA_015478945.1 Trachelipus rathkii
AATAGTTCTTTCAGTCCGTTTGAAAATTTGTTTGCTAGAGACCAATTAAGTCTATATTAGCCCAAATGATCCATCACGTTACGTATTGTGATTTAAAAGACTACATATAGTACTAATTTTTTACCCAAGAGTAAGAGTAAACAGTATACTTTATATAAATCTTTGGTCATTTAATCATACTTTTGAAGAGGTGTTTATTGAATAATTTATTTTAAGTATATTATACTCCTGTTTATTCTTATCTCTCTCTAAAGTGTCGAACCACCAAGGCTATTGGTTAAAAGAAATTTATTGTGTTTAGATCAAGATTTCCATAATATAATAATAATCATTCATTATTAATCAATTATAAAAAAATAAAAACTGAACATAAATAATAAGATAAAATGTTTTGAGTGAGACCATGAAACTCATAAAGACCGCCAGACTTTTATTTTCTAGCAGTATATTCGCTCTCAAAATTAAACTATTTGCATTTTGCCGTAACTGAGTCGAAAAAAGATCATATATTTGGATATATTGGACGCCAAGGTACTATTTTTTCATGTAAGTTTTACTTAAGCACAGATTTCTTTTGTTTCTAAGTTCACCAATTCTATGTAGTTGAGCAGCTTTGCTGAGGTGCGCGTAATAAAGGAAGGTATAGCTACATAATCAATATAAATCTATAACATAAGTGACATTTTTAGTGACCCTTTGATACCAAGACTCCATAAACCCATATGCTTTGCAACTCCGAGGTCGAGGAATGACTATATCCTATGCCCCTGGGTGAAAATTGTGAAATGAGATTTGTTCTAAGAGAAACAAACTTATCACATTATCGGCTGCAGGTAAAGTGTAGCTGGTGAGTTTATCGTTCTCTAAATAAAATTAATAAAGTTAGACAAAGTTAGTTTTATCAACGCATTTATACGATAAAAAGAGTTTAATTAAAATGGTGGTAGGATCCAACAAGTAGTCTGGTATGCATTAATGGGTCAACCCCAATTTCATAGCCCCATCGAAAGAAGAAAATTTAAAGCACACCAAATGGTCCTTTGCATAGAGCCAAGAATCGCAGTATTTAGAATGGTTGGAGCACACACACATATCAATATAATATTCGACACTCATAAACAGGTCAATGTGTTCGGGTGAGGTATTTTTATCAGGTGTCGGAATCCAACTCTGTAGTTCTTTGTATTCCATCGCATTTTAACATGTTTTTATCATTGTGCTAGAGTTATATTCTTGAGTATTTTATTTTTTTTCGAGTTATACAAACTTGCTACGATTTTTTTTATTCTCATGAGAGAGAAGAGTGTCATCGTTCATATACACGTATGAAAAGAATGAAAAGAAAAAAGACACAACGACAAGGGTTCAAATTGTGCATCAAGAAAATTGTCTCACTGTGGTAAGAAAGATAGAATAATTTTGATTTTTTGGTTATAACTATTAGTGCTCAAGAAAAAGTAGGAAATAGGAAAAAGTACTAGGTTTTTAGAAAATTATATTTTGCCTCGATTATCTAATTATTATTTTCCTCTTTCCTTGAATAGTGCCCATGCCTGTTCTAGGTAGCATGTATTCCAAATCTATACCACAGAAATAGTAAACTTTTCTACGCATTTGGTAGCATATATCTGTTCTAACGTCTTTATAAACGAGTAAAAAAAGATAATATATCACCCCCTGTCAGAGAAGTCTAACACGACATTGGATATCACAATGGGAAGTAACTCCGGTGCATATTAATATTGAGAGATAGGAGAAGAATTTAATGATGATTAATTGATAGGCTCAAATGAATATTAATTGATTTAAAAAAAAAAACTAAATTTTATTCAACTTTCCATTTCTGTGAATAAATAATTATACATTATTAACTTATTTATTTTTATATTATTTTTAATTTTTTTATAGTTTATTGATAATTAAAACGCACTCACTTCAAAGAGTAATAAATCTTTTACGTAGAACAATGTCATAAATATTCTACTTAATTAATCTATTTGGTACTAAAATTACTATGATATATAACATATTAGTCCTTTTTCTCAATACTCTATTAACGCTATCAACAATAGCACTCGCTCTTATATACACGTTACGAACATTGACGTATAATTAACCTATATTATTATTCTACTTACTTGGAATAATTTGCTAACTTTATATTTCTAATCATTATGTAAGTATTTTTCCTAAAAAGTTTTGTAATAAATTCTAAATCTTTAGTGAAGCTTATTATTTGTGATAATATAATAAGTAATACTACTATTAATATAAGTGAAATTATAGCATAAGAAAAATTGTTTTTTCTCATTTAAAAATTTATAATATAATAATTATATAAGTTTTTATTATCATTATATAAATATAAGTATATCTACCTTAAAGTTTTTAAATAATTAATTTATATACTTTCCATAAATCGTCTAATACAGTAAAATTAACCTATCTACATCTACCTAAGTCATATATTAAGATTATATAATTAATAATTATATATACT
>JABUQX010123147.1:17500-32981 GCA_015478945.1 Trachelipus rathkii
GTACAAACATGTGCATGGCGAACACTCCGTCGAGAGCACATGAACCCCTTTCATATACAGGCTGTGCAATCACTGCATGAAGGCGACGGTCATGCGCGTTTCGAATTCTGTAGGTAGATACTTGCTAATTTCGTTTGCCATACTGCCATATATATTTGTAATACAGACGAAGCCCAAAAATTCCCCCGTTTTGGGATCAACAACACACTGCAACGCGCTCATGGTCGCAAAGGATCCACACGGTAAACAGTGGCAAAACGCACTTCCAAGATGGTTCTCTGTGAATGTGTGGTGCGGTATGATCGACAACATGTTGATTGGTCCGGTTGTTTTCCATGGCAGGATGACGGGTGCTAGGTATTTCGCGTTTTTGCGACGTACCTTATCAGTCCAACTAGAGAACGTCCCGCTGGCTACACGGAGAGCCATGTATTTCCAACATGATGGGGCCCCTACGCATTCCACCGCCGTTGTCGGGCAACATCTCGACCGCACATATCCTGGGCGGTGGACAGGCCGTGGTGGTCCAATTTCATGGCCATCACGATCTCCAGAAATAACCCCTTTGGACTTCTGTTTATGCAGTTGGATGAAGTAAGAGGTATAAAGAAGGAAAGCTTGCAACAACGGATGACCTAGTTGAACCGGCATATAAACGTTATGCCTACACAGGGAAGTGAGGACGTACTCCGTCAGCGCAACAGTGTTGTTCTTCGAAGTGCAAAGAATGCAGTGACTGTCACGATGACGGAATATTTTGAGAATGTCTTGTAGATTCTACTAGTACTACAGTATTTTTGTTTCATTGGTATTAGTATTGTTATTATTATTATTATTATTATTATTATTATTATTATTATTATTATTATTATTATTATTATTATTATTATTATTATTATTATTATTATTATTATTATTATTATTATTATTAAATATTATTATTATTATTTCCGTATTCATATTAATTGTTAATATAACGTAGCATGTGTAATAATAGTAAAGTATTGAGTCAGATAATTCTAATACTTGTTAATTATTTCATAACATTATGATTACATGTTAATTACACATAACCCTTTATGCTGATTCTGGACGTACGTAAACTATTGTGCGGTGTAATAAAAATTCTAAGGTTGCCATTCTTCTTTTGTACATTGATGCATTGGGTATTATTAAAGCATATTGCGTATCAATGGTTTCTAATATTCCTGCTGTACATCGCTAAAAGCTATGTTGCCAAATCAAACAGTAATTAATAAATGTACTGTATACATCTGTTCCAATATGCAAACCGTATAACACGGTACAGCAAAGTAGGATATAGTTTATATGGAATATTTGTGCTCGCATGACCTATTGAAGGTCACCACACAAACAATATTGAGTTTCCCTCACGGGATACCATGTCTGTAATATGTTATATATATATATATAATATATATATATATAATATATATATATATATAATATTATATATATATATATATATTATAATATTATATAATATATATATTATATATATATTATATATAATATATATATATATTATATAAATATAATATATATATATATATTATTATATATATATATATATATATATATATATATATATATATATTTAACCAATATAATGTACTAATATATATATATATATATATATATATATATATATATAATATATATATTATATATATAGATATATATTATATTAATATTATAATATTTATTATATATTATATTTATTGGTTACGAAAACTATTAAACACATTTAAATTAAATTTGACTTACGTTTTAGCATCTTCAATAGATTTAACTGCGCACATCCTTTGTATATTGATTTGCTCTGAGAAGTATAACGGTCCGCATAACCAAAAAAACCCCATTAAAACAGTACTGATAAAAGTGCTTCTCAGCAAAAGGGCTTAAAGGTTCAAGCTATAGATACTATATATATATAATATATAATATTTATATATATATAATATATATTATTAAATATATTATTATATATATATATATATAATAATATATAATATATATATATATATATATATATATATATTAGTTTATAACTTTTTGTTTATTATGAGAATTACTCTATCAGAAATGTATGAACCTTTTCTAAAAAGTTATGAAAATGAGTTTAATTTCGTTTTTTTTTTTTTTAAATAAAGCACCCCAATGCTTCGTATATAGGCACTATCTGACTTTCATTTTCTGTGACTCCGAGCACATGCTCCGTTTCCTATGTAAGTGTGAACACTGATGCGATTGTCAGTCGGCTAAAATGAACTGGAGAAACGTGTTGTGTTTTGTGGTTCAATCATTTGCTAAAGTATAGAAGCTTAGTGGTTGAGCAATGCTAAATGCTTCAATAAAAGAGCTACATTCTACTTGTACTCTTATTTTTTAATCATAATATCTCATAATGAAAGTTCTTCTACCAAGGAAAGAAAGAAGAAGAATTACGTAAGATATCAAATAGGAAAAGAAGAGATGCTCAACACAGAAAAACATTCACTTTAAAACTAACATGATACCACTCAAATTTACAATTGTTGGTAAAGGTGGAAGACTGTGTAAAGGACAGAAGTAACACGTTTATAGAAAAGAAATTTATTTCCCACATTTATCAATTCAAGTCGAACAAGACAAGAAAGCTTGGGGAAATACCTGAGCACCTACCATGAATGTGTAACGAGAAAATATGATCAATTGTTTGACCACCAAAAGAAATGGTGAATGTCTATGCTTGACAGAAGGTTATATTAACTGCAGATCGAAAGCAATGGACAGGTTTGGTATATAACTGCGAGTTCCAAAATTATCCACCCTTCAAAAAGATGAAAAGTGCACTTGAAGCCAACTTGAACAACATAAACAACAAAATCAGCATCGTCAACCTCCGAAATAGAATCAGAGATTGAGAGTGAATATCAAGAGTCAGTAAATTTAGATGAACAATCCTCATGCACAAGCACTAAATATAGCAAACCCAAAACAGCAACCTCACTAAACATCTATAAAGTTATTAACCCGCAGAGTAGCAACTTTTGTCAACAATTATCTCAAGAATAGGTAGACATTGAGATACCTTCACAATCTTTTATTCACAAAGTCACTATTAAAGAAGCTGTTAAATTTAAAGAAGAAATAAATAAAACACTACAGTTAGAAAACTGTTCATAACACTTTGATGATAAACTTATTGATAGGCAAATATCAGGGGCTAATTTTGCAGAATAAACAAAGGGAAGTTAAGCTAGAGGCACTAGAGTTACCAAACGGAAAAGCGGATACTATTGTTACAGGAATAACAGCTATTCTCGATTAATACAGTTCACAGAAGAGTATATTTATAATTGTTGCGAATAATATGAATGTGGACACTGGAAGGATGAATGGAATTGTCATTCAGCTATAAAGACTGTTTGTTTAAAAGAAAAAGAGAAATGGAAGAGCCACAACATTGGATGTCAACATCATATTCTCTATCGAAGCTTCTCGATAGAATGGAGGGAACAACACATCGGGCTAAGGTGGAATATTAAATTACCCGGAACTTTTGTAAAGACTCGAAAGTTCAAGTTGAATTTCAAGAATGGTAAAGAAAAAAGTAAAAAAAAACTTCAAGATAGAGTGATGATATGAAATTTCTATTTCAATAAACTCAAGTTTTCCGTTTTTTCGAAGAAACGGGAACATTTCCTTCTAAAAGAGAGAAGATTCTCACTAATACATTTGTAGATTCATCTCTTACAGATGGGTGGGCCATTGGTTTACTATTGGTTTAAAATGCAGATAAATTTTATATTATGCTGTCATTATCCTAAATACCCTCAATCTTTTCCGTTTAAATATATTCATACGGGTTGAATGGATATAAATTTGAATTATTACATAATTTGTTTTGTTCTTGTGTTTTATTAATTAATTTAATAGCATCATTTTGCTATGAAAACCGTTAAATGCTCAAAAGGTAAATATACTACATCCAATACATTATAACGAGTTTGAAAATACGCTTCTCCTGAAATATTTTGATTTGCAACCCTTACGCGGGGCATAGAGTGAAAATCGTAATTCAGTATTTGGCAGATGACTTTTTTTTAAACAATAAGTAAAACAATAAATATATTTTTCAATTACTTTGTTTAAAACAAACAAGTTCATATGTTAAAAAAAAGTTATATATATATATTATATATAATATATATATATTATATATATATATTATATATATATATTATAATATATGTATATATAATATATTATATATAATATACTATAGTGTTCAATGAATCATTTAGTTAAGGGTTTACATTAGATATTAGATGTTAAAAATCTAATGAATAAATAATCGAATCCTTAAAAAAGTTTTAAAAACTAACCTTTTTTTAAACCTGTTTAATATAGTTTCATTGTGTGATTTTCAATCCCTATATTAAATATCCTAATATCCGCTAATATTAAAAATATAATTTCTAATTTGTTCCCATAGTAAATTTAATTTAGTATTTCTATCATATGTAGAAGACAATTACGCATTTAAAAAATAAATATTTATTTTAACAGAGAAATATTGACTTGCAAACTTTCTGACGAGCGAAAGCAAAATTGGTGTAAAGTGTATATAGTAATATATATATATATATTATATATATATTATATATATATATATATTATTATATATATATATATATATATATATATATTAATAATATTATATATATAATATATATATATATATAATATATATATATTTATATATATATTTATATATATATCATATATATATATAGTTATTATTTTATATATATATATATATATATATATTATATTAATATATTATATAGTATTATATATTATATATTAAGTATTTTATATTAACATTTGGTGGAGAAAATCAAATGAGAATAAGAATCGGAGCGAACCGTACAAGTAACTATTTAAATCTTGCTAACCACACACACGCGAGTTAATGAATTGTAAGAATATATTATATTGGGATTGAAGTTCGGAAATCAAGTGGATAATGAAAGCAATTCAAAATGTCCTTTCCATATATATAAATGTTAAATATTAAAATACAAAGCTACTTGAGGCAGTAGTTTTGAAAAGACATATCAAGGTCATGTGGATGTAAAAATGGTGGCAGCGGATCTTAGTCTTAAAACCGCTTTTTATCGATAAAAAGATAATTATTAGCTCCAACCTACGATGATGACTAAATTTTTATGTTGAAAAGTTGCAGGGTCTTTCAACAGTTTTTATTATTAAGAAAACTTATTACAAATACAAATGAAGGAAAAGTTGAAAATTTGTGTTACCCGTAAGCCTACGTTTCCTTAAATCCAGTTACAAGAACCTCAAGTGAAAGTCACTGTTAATGTACCTCGGGATTTCAAAGGCTACTAATTCATATTCTGAATATGGTTGGATAAGAACGGAATTTTCTATTCCAATTTTAATATGGCCATGAAAATTCTCATATTTAGCGGATAAACAGAAAAAAGGTTATATAGTTATCTCTTTAGCTCAAAATAATTTTTTGAAAAAATAAATAATTGACTAAATCTTGGGGACCAGAGGATGGTAGGAGTGAAATAAAATTGTGGTGGAAACAGGATAGGATGAGGATGAGGTATGCAATTAGAGAATTATGGTAAGATGTTAAAAGTTATAAAAATAGTAATACAATAGTTCGCAGGATGTAAATAAATTGAAGAAAGTCAGTAAGAACAGGTGAGTTTGTAAGCTATACATTTTTTACATTTTAGTGATAATTAGACAGGAAGTAAGTCGGTTTCTAAAATTATATTACAAAAAGAATACTGATAATATTAGTCATGCAATGATATAATCTTACTCAAAAATATCAAGTCTTCCTCCTTTAGATGCAATATCCAAAACATTTATAATTCTCCACCAATTTGAAAACATCCTATACCAATCACTAAAGCACCTCCAAAAATCATTACTGATAATTGAAATACGTCTGTCCAAATTACAGCTCTTATTCCTCCCTGGAGAATATATAAAAATAGGGTGAATTATTATTATTTATTATTATTATATTATTATTATTTATTATTATTATTATTATTATTTTACTTATTTTTTATTTTTATTTATTATTATTTATTATTATTATTTTATTATGGAATATTATTAATTATTGATTAATTAATATTTGATTATCATTTATCTGATTTATCTGGTATTGCGGGGCTATGCGTCTTGCTCGTTATTATGATTATTTAATATTGCTGATTTTCGGCTCTTGTTTGTTTGTATTATTATTATTACTTATATTATGTAATTATCATTATTATTCATTATTAATTCATTATTATCCATTAATTTCATTTATTGAATGTATTTCATTATTATCCTATTAAGTTATATATATTATTACTTATTATTATTATTATTATTTATTTATTATTTTATTATTATTAATTATTATTATTATTATTATTATTATTATTATCTTATTATTATTATTATTATTCATTGATTATTATTATTATCATCTATTCATTATTTGTTTTTATTTATTATAATATATTATCCATTATTAATTAAATATAATTTTTATCATTATTAGTTATATTATTATTATTATTATTCGACAGATTTCGTGGTATGACTATTTTATTACTATTTGTTTTATTGCATCTATTACATTTTTATTAATCGATTATTATCAAAACGAACGTGAACTTGGCCATTGGAAATGGATTCTTTGCTGCCTTGATTCATTCGTTCTATGATTACCATTATGATGATTAGCATTATTATCTATTATTTTATTGATTATTTCTTTTTATTAGAATCTATTTTATTATTTGACTTTCGTAATCTGCTATTATTCTATTTGAGCTAAATAAGCCGCAGCTTTGGATATACAAAAAAACAATCCAGCTATATTTCCGCTATGAGTGAACATTCTGCAATTTGGTGGCAACTTTGAATCATGCTCAGATTTTGATTGTATACAGGAGTAGTCTCTATCAGGCAAGGTATTTCAAAAGTTCTTATGTTTATAAGTTTTCTGCCTTTTTTGTTTTCAATACCAGTTTATGCAGATACAGTTTCACATCTCTACTTATTGTTATCTCATATAGCAGTTGGTTTCTATACTCAAACATTTTATTGTTCAGTTCTATTTCATTTGTTTCATTACACACCGGATCTCTTTTAGATGATCTTTTTGCGGTTTGCTTCTATTAAATCACTGACCTAACAGCTCGGAATTCCTTCATTATCTTGCCATTGAATCAGTTAAAAAATCCCGTTAGTCCATCAGATGAGTCGATATGACAATCATCCAAACTCCACGATGGAAACATGAAAACCAATTTCTACATTCTTTCCTTAGCTATAAATAATTATCAAATTGATTTCAGTTCAATATTCTTCTCTCACTCCTGAAGGATTTCTTGTTATCTGCTCTTCTTACTCTCCCTATCAATTTATTCTGCCTATTTCTTCAAACTTTTCTCGCAGGGCTCCCACCTTATCACGCCACGAAAGAACGGTTTTTAATAGCAACACTTCTTGGTGTCTACAAAACTGGCTCCGGACTCTGTTGACACATCATTTCCTCACTATTTTCTCATGGTCTGCGTCAATGGATCAAGCGTGGACGACACTATAATGTCTAGTCGGCGTCAACGACTAAAAAATAACTCACTACATATCCGCTTCTCGCTATGTAACATCAAGACTACGACTAATATTATATAACTCTTGTCTACTCTAGAACCTTCTGCTGGACGCATTGTGGTGACTCCTTCGGTACTCACTATTTAGGACAGTGATCCTCCGCCGAATACACTTGCTCACAAACTCACTTTAAATTAAGCTAAAGTGTTACGCCAGTGCTCGTTTAACACCATTCTTCTCATCATAACATGCTGTCAAAAGATAGTTCGTGGCATGACGAAACTTCTGTATCCATCTGTTCTGTCTTATTGTATACAAAACATCTCTGTTTCCCCATTGAGAATTAAGTATGGAACTAATATGCATTGTTTCATCGCTTGGTTATTTATGAAATCCAACCTCTACTCTTTCTTTCCACTCCTTCTATAGTGCTCGAACTTTGTTTTACAATTTTAAGACCTCTTGTGCCCATCATCATTTTAGAAGAAACTATATTCGCATTCTCTTTTCTCTATTTTTTGCCCTTCTCTCTTTTACTCTCACATTAACAGACAACAGTGAAATTAGGGTGCTGCCGGACTTTTCTTCTCCTCTTTCGTTCTCCTTACACTCCCATACTTCGCATTAAGAAATTAGGTTGAAGAACCTCGGTCTGTCTCAGGATCTGCCACCATCTTTAGCATTTTTGTTCTAGCTCCGTTCTAAATGATCTACTGAACTCCTTTTTATTGGATCCCACACACTAAGGTGACTCCAGATCATTACCTCTCTAACAATCTTTCACCGCTTCCATTACTTCAATTACTTGCTCTGTATGTGATTCTAAGAATATTTATCGTCTCCATTCCATTTTTAACTGCATTACTATCCACACTCCAAAGGCTCAATTTCAATTTATCATGAAGTGATTTGCCCCTATCTGTGGATGGAGGTTCTGTTCTAAGCTTCTCGTTTGATTCTAGTATTACTCCTCGCCAACGCGGTGGCCGGCCAAGGATCATCCCTTAAAAAATATGCATGTTTTTCCTTCCTGTTGTCACTTCATACAAACTTTTGTCTTACCAGAAGCTTTTATCATAACGCCTTAACCCTCCTTTAACGTTCACTTACTCATACATCGCATTTGCAAATGAAAGCGGTAGGTCCTTTTTTTGTTACCCCTTGGTTCCAACTATCAATCATATTGGCTTATTAACTCTCCATCTAAAACTTTTCCGCAATTTCCTCACTCCACCTTATACACTCAGTAGACGTAGCTTTTCTTTAACACAAACACCCTGTAAACGCTCGCGCAATCCATATGATATCTCAGACCGATACAGGAAGTCCTGTCTCTTTTTGTTAAGAAGGCAAATGACTCGGTTTGTGCACCATCCTTTCTATACTCTTTCTGATCTCTTGGCCTGCCCTTAGGCCTCTGCCTCTCCCTTATTTCGCCATCTCTGAATTCTTTATATATTCGGTGTTTTGCTGACCAGATCTGTTCTATAGGGACATGATGTGGAGCAGTTCACTAGGTGACACGTATACATTCGCAAGACAATTTCTTCTTCCATTCACCAGACTTTCTTTCCATTTTCTTTCGATTCTCTTTCATGATTACTCTCTGCTTTTTGCGACTTAATAATATAGTAGTGACGTTCTTTTGACCCTGAGTTGCTCTTCACTCTTTATCTTAGTTGTACTTTGCCTCGCGGTCCTTATCCTCCTCGGCGCATTTTTTGTAATTGCGACTCTCTGCATTGGCCCTCTCAACTCGCTCTTAAATCTGAACCACTGAATTTATAATAGTTGCGACGTTGCCTGAAGCTTACTCATAGTTCCTTGCATCAAGCACTAATCGCTCGCTTTTCTTTTTCTTGACTTCTATAAGATAATGTCTCCCACTGCTTTTTCGTAATCATGTGCCTCTCCATATCAGCATTTTCAGCTAGCTCCTGTTTGGCTCAGGGGACATTTTGGCTTTTTTATTCCGACGGTTGTTATGTGTACCACGCTCCTAGGCATTATAATACTTCTACTAATCGCAATTAAGGCTTTAACGTTATCACTCGATATCTCATTGGACTCCACATACCAACATAAATGCCTCTCTTAATTTGTACTAGTTTTCTGTTCATATTTTAATATCTTCATATATCCTCCCAGAGTCTACTACATTCATCAACATAATCAATACAGTTCTACAATTTCTTTATGCACGTGACCATCTTATTACAACACGACCCCCCATATCTACTACCACCCTAATTGCTTCATATACATGTGTTAATCCACAAATATCCTTCTTCTTATATTTCTTGCATATTTTTCAGCTCGCATCGTGTTAGTTCATGATCAGATTTGGGTTGGATGATTATCTCGTCTCTTCTCACCTTTAAGATAATAAACGCTCTCTTCACAGCACGCTCGAGGTTGGTAAATTAATAATCGCAACCGCTATTCTTCTAAAACACATCAATAAAACTTCATCATCATTCTTCTGAACCTTATATCATATCCCCTTATTCATTTCCTCACGGCCTTGTGTGTGAGTTTACTATATCCTTCTCCGTAATCAATTAAAGCTTTCAAACCGAATTTGATTGGGCATCTTCTGGGGAGTTCTCTATACAAAAGATGGTTTGTTGGCTTTGCCTTTATAGAAGTGTGTTCAATTAACGTCATATGTCCATACGTGAGTTCGCTCTATTGTTGAATATTTGCTTCTCTCTTACATGCCCTCAGTTTTGGCTTGTATTTTAAGAGGTGTGGGCCTTATCAAGTAGATTTCTAGGAGTAGTCTCTTCCCACTAGATTCGTAGTAATTTTGTACTTTTCTTTTTTAGCACTGGATATGTATGCTTTCCTAAATAAATCATCCTTCTCAATTTCTGCACGTACGGATACATCATATTGATTCTTCACTCCACACTTAACTTTCCTTTCTGATAACTCATGCTCTGTACCAATTGTACATAAGACTATTGCAGACTACTGATATATTTTTTCTCAAATACTTACGTTTTAGTTAGTTATTGTACCAATTGTATATTTGAAAGTCATGTGATATCCTTAACTTACTCTTTGAGTTCGGTTTTTCTAGCATAACAAATATAATCCCATCAACTTTCTTTTATTAGCAGTGTCTCTCAAGTGGTTGCCGCTCTTGTCTGCATCAGCATAAACCTGTTGTTCAATGTGTCGTGCATTCTTTCTTCTAATTCGTCAAACTCTTCCTCTAGTTAGACCTTCCAGAAACGTCTCACCTCGCGGATTAACTGCCAACCTCCCGCATGTTCCAGTATCAAAATGTTGTTATCCATTACTTAAAATTCAGATAATTTTTCTGGAACATACACACTATCTTAGACTCGCACAGTCCATCCATTTATTGTAGTTCGGTATGAATCTGCAATTTTATTATATTTGTACACATTGATCCATCAGTTGTTATATTCACGCACCGGAGATGTTAATAATATTGGTCATAGTCGGGCATAACTCTTATTTTATATTATGTGTTCTTAAATTCTTTACATTGGTCCCACTGTAGACAAGATATATTAAATTGAAGATAAGTATAATTTTATTCTTGCGTTACTAATCAATATTTCCATTCATGATATAGATATTAACTTATTCCTCTTACGATTAGAGAGATAGAGATCGTCTCTTCACAATTAAATTCTTTAGAAATTGATTAAAGATTTCTATAATAATTTTCGCCTTCAGATCGTAAGGTAGTAGAATGCGTCATTTGCCTTGTAGACTTGTAATAATTTCGATAATAGATAAAAAAATTTTCTAATGCAGTTTTCCTGACATTCAGATCTTCCGAACACATTTTGAACCCCAAATAGGGATAATGAAAAAATAAAAAAATCTTATAATTATAAAAACTTTCGAATGGATTATCTTAATTTAGAAGAGACAATTTTATATTTCATTTTAAACTCTGAATAATTAATTCACACTTTTAATGTAATTATCTTATTAAGATAGGTTTAGATACATATACTCAACTTTTCCATTCATACGGCAAGCATGAATCTTTTCATACTAATAAAATTATATGAGTATATATAACATTCAATTATGTGAATCACTAATTTAATGGATCTACACTATGAATGTTGAAAACTGATATTAAATAAACGATAGCCAGATAAAATAACCTTTACCAGATATACTGAATGATATTCAAAAGTGACAGAATATTAAGTGATTTAATCAACGTGCATATGAAATGTTTAGTACGGGTAGGGCGAGTTCTATTGTTGGCGTAGTCGTGCGACAATGGTTCATAAAACGGCAATGGTAATGATATTGGCTAAGTGGACATTTTTGTGTGGGCGAAAGCATTCATTAAGGGTGTATAGAAAATGAAGACCAAGTTGCAAAGAGCTTTATCTCTTGAAGACTGTTTGATTTTATAGTAAAAAAGTGCTTAAGATAAAAAAAAAAAAAATAGCAGTCATGTAAAAAAATGATGATATATAACTCTTTTGTTGTATGATTAGCTTAATATTCAGAAATAAATAGGAAAAAAAGAATATGAAATAAAGATTTAGATTAAAAATTTTTATAATTTAATAGTACTTGCATACCTTTCTCACCTAATCACAGAAATGTCGCTGACAGTTCATTCATTATTGCTTACAACTTACAAATATAAATATTAAGAGGCTATTTTTTTTTTTATCTAAGATTCCTCTCTATAGAATGGCATATTAAAGGGGTGAATAGAGTCGCTATTTTATATAGACGATTATTAATTCATTACTGCAATTACTTATTTCATTATATTTATTTAGTTTTATAGCATTCGTTATTCTTACAGATAGTGGTTATATAGGAACAAGAGCCATGTTAATTAGAAGTCAAAAGTATTTTAAATCATCAGACATTTAAAAGGAAAGAATAAGGTATTGGATGTAATTAAAGATGTGTAAAAAAAAAAGTAAATTAAAAAAAATATCAAAAAACGCGTTTTTTTTTCCTTCTTATAGAATTTAGGCCATCCATTTCAACAAGGTCTCATGATGGGGTATCTTTTTTAGCGTATATCCTTAAGGATATACGCTATAATTTGTATTTATATTATATTCTTCTATACTTGCAGTGATACACTTAAGTAGCTCTCTTCAAATCTTTTAATTCCTTTTACCTTACATGCTTCATTAGTCGTAGAAAACATGTATTAACTCTTGCCTCTCTTTGAAAGCTATCCAATCTTTCTCGCTTGCATCGTGCGTTTATGTCTGTTTATACCTATATTTTTTCTCCTTCAGTTTGCTTCTATCTAGCCTCAGCAACCTCGCGTGCTTCTGATGCCTTCTTCATTTCTTAAATTAAGATTATAATACGAGGATTTTGTTACCTTGCACACCCTTTGAATATTCTTTGACGTAATACTCCTTTCTGGTCTCTCTATGCTCTGTAGCTCTTTTATTTTCTTTTTTTTCTCTATGATTCCATTCTCTGCCTAGGCTCACGACAGGTGTGGCAGCTTTACTTACGTGTGCTCTATGAAGTTAAGATATCAGTAGCCTTCAACACCTCATATTGAAATTTTTATTTCTTAACTTTCTCTCTTTAAGACCTTGTTTTACCTACTCTATCATACATTCGTGTAAGTCATAATAACACAAAAATCTCAAACAAAATCTTTCACAGACGCACAAATGTGCATACGGAAAGGGGTCTTTATGAGTTTCATGGTTCAAAGAGCTATGTGATTTTTAGTATATTTTTAAATATATTGTTGTCATAGGAGATGATTGCGACTATTACAAATAAATTTCTGTGGAGAATCAAGAACAGGATAAAAAAATTTTCCAAAATACGCCACATAAAATAAAGAGAATTAATTCTTATTACATAACACCAAAACCCGTACTTTCCTTTAATTAGCAAATCGTAACGTTTGGGTGGCAGACTACCTTCGAGCACAAGAAAGACAACCTCCGCTAAAAAATCGATAAAAATTATTCGTAACTTAAGTGAATAGATTTTACCGGAAAACACAGAGGCCAAAAAAATAATATGTGGCAAGTATGTACTCCATCTAGTTTAGGTATAAGTTTTCTGCATCGTATCAGACTCCAATAAATCGCAGCGTTAGTATGTATAAGGGGTTACGTACACTCCTATTTCCTAGACTACCATATAGGGTAGTTTGCTCATCGGTTTCTAAAAGAACATTCGATATTCTTATTATTACTTTCCTTTAACAGTCACTCATGCTATGGCACCTTAATAGACATTGCACCGTATATCTAACAATAAATTTTCTTGGGGGCAAGATAAACAGGAGTTAAAAAAAGAATTTCGAACACACCATAAAACATCAAGAGTAAAATTTCATATCGCCTTGTACATCTATAAAATCGGCTCGACTTTTTTTTTCTTTTCTTGTTATATCTAATTCACTGATCACAAATGATGAGGTGAAAATTAGAGGTCTATAAATGTTTAAAAGGATTATTAAGAATGAACGCGGGAAAAACAACGAGCAAAAAATTATGGCTCAAAGCTAATCTCAAGGTAGTTTAAGGTATAAGTCTTCATGCATTCGTCGATCCATAATTTAGGGTTTAGGTTTATTAGTGGTCTTATCTACTACCGGCCTACCCACTTTAGTTCGGCTTCTGATCCATATAGGTTTTAGTAAATTTTCTCTGGTTTTGTTAACTGATCCATTTGCAAGGTCGGTCTGAATAAATTATATTAAAAAATTGATAATTAAAACTCTTTTCGTTGATAATCTGAACTTTCCTTAAATATTGACAGACGATACAAGTATATTATAAAAAATATAATATTGTTCTTCTTTACATACAGCTATCACTCTGAAATTCATTTCCAGGGTTTGACAACATTAATATTTGTCCAGAATGACTTTCTCTAGCAAATTATAACAGCTGTTTGCTATACTTGTATTAATCTTAATTTTCCAATCATTAATTGAATTTTTTAACTACCTACTCTCTTAATTTTCTCTCTACGCGAATTGATTTTGAAACTTCATTAAAGTTTAACTTCAGAAAACCTGAAGATAATTTTTCTTTCATGGAGGTTCAAAAGATAGAAATCCTTTCATTTCAGTTACTCTTTTCATTTTATACTCGTAAGTCTATCAAATTATATAATATACGTTTATCACTTTTCTCCGATGACTAGTGGCCATCTGTTTTCTTTGTATTACATAAGAGGGTCGACAGTTTTCTTCGTTAAATATGTCGGTAAAATATAAATCTTGAAATATATTATTTCAATATACTATACACTTTCCCTTCTAAGCTCAACACTATTTTTTATACTAGGTCATTGATTTCTTTATAATATACATGTTTTCAATTGTTTTATTCTAATAAAGCTACAATTCTTAGTGAGGTGATCTGGTTTTTGAGTATATAACCTGATAGGGGCTCTAGATTAGTTATTTCTCTATTTAATATTAATATATAATATTCATATATATATATACTAAATAAGATATTATTAATAATCATTATTTTATATATCTATTATATATAATATTTATATATATATATTATAATATATTATATTATATTTATATATACTTATATATATATATATATATATATAATATATATTATCTAGTAATATATTATAATATATATAATTATATACTATTACTATTACTTATTAATATATATATTCAATTATATATTAATAATAGTATATATATATATATAATATATTAAATTACTATATATATAATTAATATTATAATTATAATATATATTAAATATTAATATTTATATATCAAAATATATATACTAATATATAATTGTACTATGAT
>JABUQX010123148.1:0-44074 GCA_015478945.1 Trachelipus rathkii
CACACGTGCATTGTTTCGCTACGCATCCCAAAGCATTAAAGAAGAAAAGAATATCATTAACGGAGCAAAGTTTTCGAGGGGCGAGGTGTCACCCTTAAGGTCTCGCAGATATGTGACATTAGAACTGTTGTTGATTTTGGGAGTAGATTTGCGCGCAAAGGTTTTAGACGACTTTACGTTATAAAGTCCCCGTAGATGCGCACCTTCAATGAAAAGTCCCTGAGTGATCTTACAACTCTTCGAGAATAACGAAATCTATACGCGAGTGTTCTCTCACGTCAAATTTGTAGTATAACAAGTTTAAATATATAAAATGTATGATTAATATTTACTCGAAAACAAACGCATTATTACTAAAATGAAAAAATTAAAAATTATTACCATTTGTTTATATCTTCGTTATTTTTGGTGAAATGGAAAAAAAAATTAATAAATACAAATAAGTTTTCAAATATATAAAATTTCAATATTTTTGTTAAACTAAAGAGAAAAAATAAAATTCATCACTCTTGTTTCTTGCTTCATGTTTGCCTTTTTATTTTGTTTTTTTGGTAGAATATTTCATTTTTTATTGATGTTTATTCTTTGTTTTTTTAATTTTCTATTTTCCTGTAACTCAGTGGTTCTCAAACTGTGTGACGCGTCACATTTGGGTGTCGCAGCTTCCCCTCAGGGGTGACGCTGAAAGTTTTGAACATTTTCATAATTGTATTTCAGTTTTCAGTTAAAAATTTTAATCGATTTTGAATTTTCCAACTTTGTTAAGAAAATTTTAGTTATGTTATCTTTATATATTTATATATTCAGAGGTAAATCCTTGGAATGCTTTTGGCATGCTGTGATCATGCAAAATTATTGCAATTTTATAATTAATGATCGACCTTATTTTATAAATTGGAAGACTTTCTTTTTAGAATCTAACATGGGGTGACTTCGGCAAACTTGAATTAGTCAAGGGTGCCGCGAGTCGAAAAAGTTTGAGAACCACTGCTGTAACTTTTAGCTAAAAGATATTTCGATTGTTGCATAAGGAAAATTTTTTTTTTCAAAGACTTTATTACAAATCAACATTTTAAACCTTTTATTATTTTTGCTAATTGTTGTTTTTAATTTGTGTCATCAAATAAATATAATAATTTAATTTTTTTAAATATATTTCCAAATAAAATTAGCATGAAAACTGAAGAAAAAGTTTAAATAATACGTGTATGTTATCAATTCTTTTTAAACTATTATATTATTTTTTTTTATAAATTAGTCTTCCTTTAAACCAATTTTCTATGATAAATGTTTTTAGGGGAAACTAAAGTAAAATATTTTCCTAAAAAAAAAAAAAAATGTGAGACTCTGGTTTCGTATGATTAAAATTAATTATTAAGACTAAGAAAAAATAATTATATGATATGCGAATACCTGAATATCATTTCTTTCTTAAGGGTCCCCTCTTACGCTTCGATCGCGGCACAAAATAACGTTACTTTTTACTTCTCGGGAGATGATGCAAAATAAAATTTTCGTTCCTTAAGCGAGTTTTATTTCGAGGTCAAGTGTACTATATATATCATAATTTTTTTATAGTTTAGTCTCCATTAAATTCAGTTTTCTACGAAAATAAATTTTTAGAGGTAACTAAACAAAAAAAAATAAAAAAAATATCGCACGACGCCCATTTACCTCTGAAACGTCTTTGTAATAAAGTGACTTTTTGTAATTGCCCAAAATATATGACTTTACCCGTTTAAAATCCATTTTTTACTCGTAGAATATCGTTGAGCGTATTAATCGTTCCTATAGTGACGTTTCATCTGAACCGTTTATAACTCTTAAGTCTAAATCAAAATCGCTCTCCAAAAAGTCGACCTCGGAAAAAAAATTTGAAATGTTTTTAAAAATTTTGACTTAGACCTTCGACTTATAAATGGTAACGAAAAAACGTCACTATGTAAACGAGAATTACGCCTAACGATAGTTCGTGCGTGAAAATTTTGCCGTTGGATCGTCTGAGGTCATTTTTAGGGTCCTGAAGAAGCGTCATTATAATATAGTGACGCCTCAATGGGACCCGGCCTCAATTTATCCCCTCCGATGGTCGTCTCGGTCATTACGAAACGTCACTATCGTATTTTGAGAAAAAAAAAAATAAAGTTCACGAATAAAGGTATAGGTTTTAAGCGATATTTTTATACTTTTAAGAAAATTAAGAACGAAGAAAAAGAAAATATAAATAATAGGTGTATGTTTTCAATTCTTTATAAACTATTATATTATTTCATTTATAAATTGGTCTTCCCTAAAACCAATTTTCTATGATACATATTTTTTAGGGGTAACTAAAGTAAAATATTTTCCTAAAAACAAAAAAAAAGATAAAAAAAACGTGAGACTGTGGTTTCGTATGATGAAAATTAATTATTAGGACTAAGAAAAACAATTATATGATATGCGAATACCTGAATATAAATTCTTTTTTAAGGGTCCCCTCCTACGCTTCGATCGGGGCACAAAATAACGGTAATTTTTCCCTCTCGGGAGATGATGCAAAATAAAATTTTCGTTCCTTAAGCGAGTTTTATTTCGAGGGCAAGTGTACTACATATATATATATATATATATATATATATATATATATATATATATATATATATATATATATATATATATATATAGCAACAATAACCAACTAACTCCTTGCTATATGTATATATAGCCAGCAGCCCGCCAGCAGCAACAACCTTTGCTCGATCCAGCCTTGAGACCTTATACTAACTATTAATAACTTAGCATATATATACAGCCTTATATATATTTGCCTGCTAACTGTAGTATTTTTATTTAGAGGATAAATATATATATATATATATATATATATATATATATATATATATAATAGAATAGATAATAGATGGTTTTTAATAAACTTTTATAAATAAAAATGGGCTATAATTTTTCCAATATCGGTTTGTAAAAAATAAATCTTTACACATAAATATTATAAAACTTTTTTATACATAATTTTTAAATTTCTTTTGAATATCCCTATGAGAGAGCTTTTATATTGTCAGTATGAACAGATGTACAAATAAATCTTTTGACAAATATTATAAAACCTTTTTAGACTAATTTAAAATAATTTTTCCAAAAAATTGTAAAGCCAGTATGATGTGTGTGGCTTTTCTTTTTTTTCTTCTCTGTTGTTTTTTTTATGGGTATAATAATGTCGTTTCGATGCGCGGTTTTTATCGGCTATTACGTTTAAAAAGAATGAATAGGAAATTAACTTTTTACATTTTTAAATTCCACGATACAATTTTAATTTTTTTTTATTTATCGTCTCTAATGGGTTAGTCGCATAATTCCTTCCTAAGTACCAAATTTTCCTTGAAAGAGCTAAGCAAAATTACTGATTTATACGTATTTTTTTGTTCTTCATTTGAAAGGGAATATTTGTCTAACGAACCTTCAGAATTTTAATCGAGATAATTTTCCGAATGTATTAGAATTGGGTGATGTGAATAGGTATAAAAACGAAATTAAATCAAACTAGAATTTTTATTTTCTTAAAAATCTTATACATATACATGCGTATGTGTGTGTGTCTGTAAATACAAGATAAAGCACATGTGAATTTAGCTTATAAATTTCATTATTTTTTGCCCAACAATGTTAAAAAGTGTATATAAAAATTCATGATCATTAATATCCTCTCTTGTTCCATTAATTAAATGGAATATTTTTGGAGTAGTTTCATGAAACATTGATAAAAAATAGAACATACTTCTATAAGATGAAAAGTAGACATCTTGTTTCAGACATATGTCATATTCAAAGAAATTTAACATCATTTCGTCACAGCCATCTAATATTTTAAAATGAGGGGGTAAATCATGACTCTCAAATCCATGGTATCGTTTTATATTCCAATGAATAAGAGAATTTCCGGAGGCGTCAGTCAAAGTTATTAACATGTTTTTGACTGAAACGCTTCTCCTTTCCGTTATAGACATAAGATCAATAGTGTGGGGTTTATCAATGCGGTAATGCGTAATATTTTCTCGACGCTCTAAATAACGATCGAAATTAAATTCCAGTGTTGCATCATATGGTCTAAAAATTTCCAAAAAAATAGAAATTAAAGAAATAGAAACACCATCAAACTTCGGTCCAATTTCCTCTAACCCAAAAAATATTGTAACCTTTTCTAAATTTGGAGAAACTTTGAAAATCTGAAGTAAAGCTGGAACGTAATCAATTTTTAATTCTTTCAAATTTTTAAACACGTTTAAATGCTCAAGTCTTTCATCGACGTCATCAATGGCATCCAAATATAAAAAATTTTTACGTCTGATTTCTAAACTCTTCAAATTTGGGAATGTTATGCCGAATTTCAAACTTAAATATTTGAGTTTATTAGTTTTGTAAAATTCATCCACTACCAGCTTTAAATTATGCACATTTTCAAAGTGGGAAGGGGAGGAAGTCGTAATAAAATTTTCATTTCTTTGAAGGATAGTGTTAAATTCACAGACATCTCCTATTTTCAATTCGAGAAAACCATCACTTTTTCTAATCGCCTTACGTATATTGGCTCTAAACAAATTTATATCCCAAGAATCGATTATTTTCTCTTGCAGTTTCGTGTGATTTTTATAACAAATATATGATTCGCATCGTTCTCCAATATAGTCGGAATCATAGAATAAATAAAATAGTCGCCTCTTGTCGAAAAGGTAGCGCATCAAAAACAGCATAACGTAACGAATCAACTTACACACGAGACACAATCGCACATTTATCCTCTCGCTATCACGAAATTCTCTTAAACATTCGTCAACTATATATCCCATCATTCTGATTTCTTGTTGCTCCTGTGAGGTATCATACGCGTCACCATATTCTTCTTCTTCCATTGCTTCTCCCCCCACTCTGTTAGTATTTGTAAATTTCGGATTATTTTCGAATCCTTTTTCATTGATTTCCCATTCCATTATTCTTTGATTTTCGACTTCCACCACCATGAATATACTAGTTAAACGTTTATCGCGGCAGTTAATGCATCTACGTCTAACAGGATCTTCAAATTCGGAGGGCATCTCGGACAAAAAAGGGTAGGTGTAATTGGGAAATAGTTCTTCATCTGAGTAAAAGCTCAAAATCAACTCCAATGCCTTAACTTTAGTTTTCAGAATTAGTAGCATTATTCTATCGCTATCAAAGACAGTTGAAGGATGGATGTGGTTTAAACGAATACCGAGTTTTTCTAAGTTATTAAAACACGAGGAGATCTCCATAATTTTTCCGATGATGTTGTAATCCACAGTCAATGTAGTTAAATGGTTGAACGAAGGAATTTGAATCGTCTCCAATTTGGTTGAAAAATCAATTTCGGGAAATGTTTCATTTATTAATTTATTTTTTAAATATTCGTCATCTACTTCTAAGAAACCGTCTTCCGACTTGCTTATCTTAATAATGCGGGAACCCAAATTGCTCGAAGACTCTTTTTCGTCATCGTTTAGGGTCTCTCTTAAAAAAATTTGTCGACATTTGCATGCTAGGTTTAAAGTGGATAATTTTGGAAAGAACAGCGAAATATTTATCACCATTTCGAGAAATTCATCATCTTCCTGTGCAAAAAGGTTAGTGGCATTTTTATTGAAAATTTCCAGTTTTGTGATATTGGATAATGGTTTTCGTTTTTGTTTCATTAAATCGGTTAATATTATAACCGTTTCACAATGATCTATCGAAAGAATTATAGTTGTCAAATATTCGTACGCGTTATTAATTGTGTTCAAAAACGAATCAGCAGCAGCGATGGGCGATCGACATTCGGCGATCATGTATTTAGTCAACGTCAAGGCTATTGCCGTTGGCGCGTAATGAGGTGAATTATTATACGGATTCTGAATCGCATTTTTAATAAAGTTTAAAAAAATGGTAGAAGTCTTTTCGCCGTCATCGTTTGATTCAATTACAGAAAAAAGCATGTCGAAATTTAGCTTCTCCGGCCCCTGTTTATCGATTAGATAATTCTCCTGCAGGTAATAATTCACAGAGTGTTTTCTCGGGGCCAAAACAACCATAATATTGTATACATCTTGAAATGATATCATTTTAAAAATGCCGTAGAGCACTTCATTTGGTAAATCAATTAAACTTTTTTTCGTATTTGGGCAATCATCCTCGTAATTGAACGCGGGAGTGTTTTGATGTTGATGTCGAAGCATTATCAGAGTCTTGGGATTTCAAAGAAATGTCATCTTCATCGTTATTTTTCGGTGAGGTTTGAAGGATTTTGTTTCGGGAAAATATTTACTTGATGAAGTGAACAATAAACGGAACAGCGATGCTCTAAGATGTTCAGTATATAGCAGCCAGCAGCCAATAGTAGCAACAATAATATGTAATAACATAGCTGCCTGTAGCTGTAACCAGCCAGCCAGCAGCATGTAGCCAGCCAGTAGCAACAACCATCAGCCCAGTAGCCAGCTTCCAGCAGCAGCCAGCTATTCAGCTGTAATATATATGTATATGCTATACTTCTATATGCCTAATAACATAATATGTATGTAATAATATGAAATATATATATATAATAGCAACAACTGTATACTATTATATATATATATATATATATATATGATAATAATAATATATATATAGCACTATATATATATAACTATCTATATATGTATATATATGCCTCTTCTTATATATATATATATATATATATATATATATATATATATATATTTATATATATATATATATTTATATATATAAAATAATAATAATAATAATAAAATATACTATTAAAATAGAATTTCTTACTTTTTTAGTGGAAAAAAGATCTTCAGATGGGGAGTAATTTTGAGATGATAAAGGTGTTAGTGATAATGGTAGACTTTTGACGATAACGGTTATCCTCTTGCCTTTTTCTGATATTTGTACAAAGGCTATAATAAAAAAAGCAAAAATAGTACAAACCTTAAAGCTTGCGCTAAGGCATAATAAATAATAGATATATTAGGACTAGGTAATAATAAAAATATTATGATACTAATAATATTAATTTAAATATATTACAATAATACAAATTTTCTTACCTTTTTCCATGGAGAAATGAATATTCAGATGGTAGTGATCTGATAGTGATAAAGGTGATTGCAATAGTTGATTTGCACGAAAGCTATAATAAAAAAATATGATAGTACACGTCTTAACGCCTGCGTTAGGAAATACGCTGCTCATCACCTGTGATAATAAAAATATCATGATACTAATAATATTAATCACAATATAATAATAAAAATTTGCTTACCTTTTTACTGGAGAAATAAATCTTCAGATAGTAGTGATTTGATGGTGCTTTAGGCGATAGAAATGGTGGTGGACTTTCCGTAACAACAGATATCTTCTCTCTTTCTGATATTTGCACATAGCTATAATAAAAAAATAATAATAGTTAAAACAACAACAACAATAATAATAGTAAAAACAATAATAATAAGCTCACCCATAAAGGATATTTCAAAAGAAATTTTTTAAAATATGACTAAAACGGTTTTATAATATTTATATTTATTCTAAAGATTTACTTATACAAACCGATAAGTGTCATAAAATTATGCTTTTTATAGAAATTTTAATAATAATAATATTTACAATCAATATTAATCTTTCATCAGCAATAAATTTTGACTATGAAAGTTTAAAGTCTACGCCTCCTATCATTTAAAGTTAATGGTTGACACATCGGACCCCTATTTAACGCATTTTTTGCATTTTGAAAGCGACACCTTTGAGAACATTTCCTATGCTATTTTGTTATTGTTCTGGGAATGTAATATTTATCATTACTTCTTGTATAATAAGCGCCCTTGCATATCACAGTACAGAAAGGTTTTATCTGGGATCTGAGGTCACCCAGGGTACAGGAAGGATATATTTTACTGACGCCTAGAATTTCCAGCCTCCTACAAATAAAATAAGAAAACCCCGTCAACATATATCAAATAGTTTGTTAGTGTCTGAAATTAGGTTTTCTATAGAAATTTTAATAATTATAATAAGCAACGTCGCTAACGCTCCTCCCTAACGTAAGCGTTATGGCTCGGCCTCGAGGCAGCTTCGATATCATAAGTAGCTGGGCTTACAACCCTCGCTACGTTCGCTATGATATCAACAATGAAACAGGGCAATATTTGGGTCAGGGACAGAGAGCCGTTTTATTTACCGATAGTTAGCAATGGTACTTTCGTAGTGGGTTATTCATAATATAATAGAAGATATAAATAAATAAAAAAGAAAATAATAATTTTAATAATCAGTATCATCAGCAATAAATGTTGAATATGAAGGTCGAAAGTCTATACCTCCTACCGTTGTCAAGTTAAACATCAACACGTCGGACCCCTATTTAGAGCACTGGTTCCATTTCTATTGCGATGCCTATGTAAATTTGCAATCGTTCCAGGAATGATAAATTTATCAGTGCTTCTTGCGTAATAAGCACCCGTGCACAGCACAGCACAGAAACGTTGTATCTAGAAAAAATATATAGAATAGATAACAATAATAATAATAAAATAATGATAATTGATGAACCAAAAAAAATCAGAACAAGGTGATGATGAAAAAAGGTTGAAAAATTAGGTAGACGCAAATGAAATGTTTAAAATTATTAAGTATATTTATTTCTTACTTTGAGTCAAAAGCTTCCGGTGTTGTTATGGATCTCTTGGTTTTCTATTGGCGCTCTCAATGGCTCCTTCCGTCGTTTGAGGCAAATGCTTGCACTCGCCTTTTCTACTGGTAGTGATTGTTTAGCGGCCGTTGCAGCTCCTCTAGCCTCCTGCGTAACAACAACGACACTCCCCTTTGGTGAATTTGAAAAATCTATTTGAACATAAATTTATTTTGAATCTATTCACTATTATTTAAAAACAACCCATTTCACTCGCAACATTGTATAGGCTCAATCGGTTCCTTACCCTTGTGATATACATACATCGGGTAGTTGAAAAAGCTTGAAATGGCGTATCTATTTTAGATACTTTTTAAACATTTTATTATTTTATTTCATTATGACATTAATTATATCGCATTGGAAGAAACCGATTTAACATTCCTGAACAATATAATAAATTACGCAGAAATTTCTCGCTAAGGAAGCGCACTGAAAATGGCACACGAGCTTTAAACGGGGTTCGAAATATCGTGTGTAACTCTCGAAAACGGTAAGAGATAGATGCTTATATAAATATATATGTATGTATATATATATATATATATATACTATAACTTCTTGCTGCTTATATATATATATATATATGCTGCCAACAGCCAGCAGCCTTCTTGCTAGCACCCAGCTGCTGCTGCTGTAGCAACCCTTAGCCAGCAGCAGCATATGCTAACTGCTGCTGCTGCTGCTATATATAGCAACATAATATGCTGCCTGCACCAGCTGCTCTCAGCAGCTCTTCAGCTCAGCTGTATGTGCTGGCGCTGTAGCACTTGGCCCAGTGGCATGCTAGTAGGATGTAGTAGTATGTAGCCATAGTAGCTGTAGCCAGCCAGCCAGCTAGCCAACAGCTAGCCAATAGCAGCCTGCCAGCGGCAGCCGGCAGACACTACACGCGAAGGAGCAGCAGCAAGGAGCAGTACCAGCAGCAGCAGCCATCCTGCTGTCGCCAGCCAGCCATGGCACCAGCCAGCCAGTAGCCAGCCAGGCTGCCTGGCACCAGCAGCAGTAGCTGCCTGCTGAAGCAACAATAGCCAGCGCCAGCCCAGCTTTGTAACCAGCAACCCAATATCAGCTGCTATCTTTGCTAATAATAGCCTAGCTATATATATATGCTGCTGTAACCAACCACCAACAACCATATACCTGCCATAGCTAGCTCCTTAATAATATGTATATGCTGCCAGCAATATATATATATTATTGAAAAGGTGTTAAAAATTATTGCTGATGAAACGTTAAAATTGATTTACAAACAAACAAAATTGAAACTATTATATTATAATTGTAAACATTTAATTAATTAAAATAGTGACAAAATATCTTTTACAGTTCTTTTATTGATTTACGTACCTTTTATTATAAAACTAATAATAGTATATTGATTAAGAAGAAACAGTTTTTAATTTCTTTCGCACTTTACAATATCTCGCAAATAACTGATGATGATATATATTATTGAAGTAGTGTAAATAATTATTGCTGATGATGCGTTAATATTGAATATCACACAAATATAACTCTATTGTATTGAAATTGCAAACTTCTAATTTATTAAAATGAAAAATATTATAAAAAGTATATAAAATATTATATAGATTGCATTTATATTCATTAGAAGAGTCAATAACAGACAGAACCATTGATTTTCTAAAATACAAATTTACGTAGGAATTTCTCGCTAAGGTAGCGCACTTAAAATGGAACGAGCGCCTTAAAAAAAGGGGTCCGGCATTTCAATTTTAGCTCAAAAACGGTAAGAGATTGTCACTTCTAACCTTAATTGTGAATTCGGGGTTTCGGAAAGTTCTACCTTTCGAGATCCCGGATAACCTTATATTGCAGCATCGAAAAAAACTCGCTTAGGAAACGAAAAATTTATTTTTCCCTGTCTATCGAGAATTAAAATGTAACGTTATTTCCAGGTACGATCGAAGCGTAAGGAGGGACCCTTGTGATTTTTTACGTTAATTTTCAGAGTTTTGATTAGAAGGGACACCCCCGGAGAGTAACGAGGGGCGTCTAACCACATTACAGCTGCTTTTAGTTTTTCAATAACCGAAACCGCTTCGAAAACTGATCGACGGATCACGATAGGCGACCGCAGTTTTGAACTTTTACTTCGTCACGACACGCTTATCCATGCTGGACAACGAGAAGTAGAATATTCTGGAATTTTCTTTTGGTTTCCATCGATAAAACTCGCTTAGGGGACGAAAAATTTATTTTTCCCCGTCTCCCGAGAAGTAAAATGTAACGTTGGGTCCACTGCATACAATAGTCACATAGAAGTTTTTAGACTTTTTGAGTTTTGTGCTTAACGTTGTCCAATTTCCAAACCCACTTTTTTTGGATTAAATGAAAAATTGCGATAATTTTATAAACTTTGCCCGAAAAGGAAAAAAAATATCGCAATTTTCAATTTTAAAATCCAAAAAAAGTGGGTTTGGAAATTGGTCAACGCTGCCCACAAAACTAAAAAAAATTGAAAATATTCAATGTAACTATTGTAAGTAATGTAACCTTCAATGCCTATTTCAAGTTTGAAGTAATTTACAAAAAAATTCTGGGAGTTGATACGAAAAAGGTCAAAAACAAGGGTTTTGGAAAATTCAAAATTATGAAAGAATGACTACAGACACAGAAAAACAACGGAAAACATCGTTTTATACTCCAAAAAAATATGCAGTTTGATATTAAAAGGGTCTATTATAGGGTCTATAGGGTTTAATTATAAGTCTATTTTTAGGGGGGTGAAAATTAGGCGTAGAACGAGCATAATATTAAAACATAGTAAGGACTAAAATAAACTACAAATATAACTTGCTTGGTCAAACAGGTTTGAAAATATGAGCCTGTCAATATGGCATCTTTCACCGGCAAATTTTCGGCCTAAATTCTTTGTTAATAAAGGGAGCAAGAAGATCAAATTTGTGCCAAAACGCATAATAAAACCGCACTAAAGGGAACGTTACCTTGTGAATTTTAAAAAATCGTAAAAAAAAATAATTATCATACGTAAATGCAATTTCAATCTATCAATTAGTTATGACCTACTGTAAGGAGACATGCTAGTTTACGGGCTAAATTCCTTTTTTTTATTTTTAGTGGAAAAAATTTCTAAAGGGAACAACCAATTTAAAATTTGGGCACAAACAGGTTTGAAAATATAAGCCGGTCAATATGGCATCTTTCACCGGGAAAGTTTCAGCCAAAATTCTTTGTTAATAAAGGGAACAAGAAGATCAAATTTGTGATAAAACGCATAATAAAATCGCACTAAAGGGAACGTTACTTTGTGAATTTTAAAAATTCGTAGGAAAAAAAATAATGGTCATACATAAATGCAATTTCAATCAATCAATTAATTATGACCTACTGAAAGGAGACAGGCATGCTAGTTTACGGCCTAAATTCCGTGTTTTTTAATCTCAGGTAGAAAAAAATTCTAAAGGGAACAACCAATTTAAATTTTTGGAACAAACTATAATAAAGGATATCTCCCTTTAAAAATGGTAATTTGTGACTTTTTATAAATGTTAAAAATTTAGAAATTGTAAGCCTATGGATGTAGGATAGAAATGGCTAATTAGGTGCTAAAGAAATCACAATCTTTTATACTTAGAATAACCAAAGAGATACAAATAGTACAACATAGTAAGGACTACAATAAACTACAATTTTATCTTGCTAGGTCAAACAGGTTTGAAAATATAAGCTTGTCAATATGGCATCTTTCACCGGGAAATTTCTAGCCTAAATTTTTTGTTAATAAAAGGAACAAGAAGATCAAATTTGTGCCAAAACGCATAATAAAATCACACTAAAGGGAACGTTACTTTCTGAATTTTAAAAATTCTTATAAAAAAATAATGGTCATACGTAAATGCAATTTCAAACAATCAATTAATTATGACCTACTGAAAGGAGGCATACTAAGCGTGTCTTTCGCAAAACCCCGAGTTTCCGCGGACGAGACATTCTTCATTTCAGAGAAGGTTGTAGCCTCTTCGATAATCGATTGTACGAGATCATCTATAATAGGTAGGTTGTTATGGTGTCCGGGTATCGACGCAGAATTTTCAATAGCGTTTTCAGTATTACGCGTGCTGTCATCTAAGGTTATCGCGCTCGTGCTCGGTTCGTTTAACCTTCTTCGGTTGATACGACCCTCAATGAGTTCTCATTCGGCTTCGTGCGTGGTAATCGATTGAGAAGAAATATCATTATTATTTTCATTACGATTCGTGCTTTCAGCAGCTGTAATCTTGGTATTCACGATTGAAAAAAATCTTATGTATTGAAAAGTAAAATTTTCGACCGTACGATAGTAGATTTTTTTTCAAGAATTAATATTTTAGACCTCCCTCTTAAACCTCGTTTTTTAAAATAATTTATTTTTTAGGGGTAAATAATAAAAATAGAAAAACAAAAATAAAAAAAAAATTTATAAAAAAAAAGATTAACGTTCATCAACTTTTTCAATCTTTCAGACCTTTTGAAACATAAAATGAAAAACTAGTAGATATGTACATTTTATTTAATTGAGATTAGATTCAAATATATCTGATATACGTATATATGTTAAACAAATTTGACTCTAATCAGAAAGTTTTACAGTATCTCAAAACATGGGATTGAAGAAAAAAATTTCTCCTGAGAGACTATGCAAAACCTCTTGACGATTTTTGACTCTCGACGATGTTTGACTCATGCTTCCATCGCCTCCATTTTTTTTAGTTCATTCAAAAATTCATTTAACTTCGATTTGCTCAAAATAATTTCTTTAAATTTCTTTACTTTATACGTGAGTCTATCATTTTCTTCTTCAAGAACTCGCTTAGATCTGTTCAAGCTTTCCATTTTTTTTCGTCGTTCCGCAGGCGTTAAATGAACGCTTCTCAGTAAATATTTATATCGTGGATAGGGCGCGGCATAGCCTCTCTTAGCATTTGCTCGTTCGTTAAGATGATTGTTGATTCGATGTGATTCCCCTCTTGATCCTTTGGTGTTTGAACTTTTAAACGGACGTGCATCGGGGAAAACACTCAAAGATCCATTTTGATTCGGAATCGAAGTGCATTCAAAATTAAAATTTACGATGACGCCTAAAGGTTGTACGCAAGCGCTAATCTGTGCTACATCTAAACATACGGGCTTCAGACTTTTGTCTTGACCACTCCCAGGAATTCTGACGAGTGAACGTACTGGTTTTCCTATTTCAAATGACGGGGCCATTTCTATTTTAAGTTCAGAGAAGGATGTTACCACTTAGTAGGTTTGCTAAAGAGCGAAGCTGTTATTATCGAGCTACTGAATAATAATATTTATTGATAAGAATTTATTAATATGATAAATGAATGAATGTAATCAATTACCTTCTAATTCGCCGAGGGTTCAAAGAAGACGAGTGCTTCCAAAAGAATCTAAGAAAAAAGGAAAAAATTTTATTTTGAGATTTTACGAGCTAAAAAAAATATTTTTAAAATAGTTACTTTTATCTTTTTTTTGACAAATTTAGTTTTTTCCAAATTATTATGGAAAATTGATTGCTGATAATAATAAAGTTTAAAAAAAAAAACTATAACAGCAGATTTTGCTTTTTTTTACTCGTAAAATGATATATATATATATATATATATATATATATATATATATATATATATAAATTAAAACAATAATATATATAACATATATATATATATATATTGCTGCTGCTCTTAACCAACTTGTAACCTGGCCCAGCCTTAGCCAGCCATGTATGCTTGTATAACAACATTATAGCCCAGCATAACCAACCAGCCCAACCAGCAGCCAGCCTTGTATGTATAGCATATGTATACCAGTATGCTCTTTATATAGCCCATATATACCAGCTATGCTGCTGTATGTATATGTTGCTGTTATAATGTAATAGCCATGCCGTAACGTAATAACCAGCTGTAATAACCAACCATAATACGTAGCTGTAGCTTGTAGCCAATAGCCTGCCAACCAGCAACAGCTGTATGGCGCAATAACCAGCAGCCAACTAATACCAGCTGTATGCCATGCCAGCCAGCACCCTGCGCCCAGCCAGCAGCGCCAGCCAGCAGCAGCAGCAGCCCAACCAGTAGCCAGCCCAGCCAGCTGGCAGTGCTGGCACCAGCCCAGCCAGCTGCAGCAACAACCAGCAACAGCTTGTATGTATGCTATGCTGCTAGCTGGCTGCCAGTAACCAGTAGTATGCTGCTGTAGCTGCTGCCAGCCAGCAACCAGCCAGCCAGTAGCGCCATGCTATCGCTATGGTAAATTAAGGCCATGCCTGTGAAAATGTAAAGGTGACCTGGGAAATGTCGCTCAACTACTTCGCAAATCTACTAATCAGTGTTTCAACAACAGGAAAAATAACAAGTGCGCAACGGTTGTTGTTTCCAAAAAAAATGTCGTCACTTAATGCGCGAAGGAAAAGCACGAACAATCACGGTGAAGACCTGAGGAGGTATCCGCACTCGACTTGGTACTGTCGGTAACTGATGAAACCGAAGGCTCTCTCCCTCTTTTATATTGTTTTAACGATTATGTTATATCATAAAAAATAAATTTTTCATACTTTTTTCTTATCGGGATTGTAGGCCTCGATTTTCTACAAGCCTTACAATTTGCATACGCTAATTCAAAATATGAAGGATAGAAGTATCTATCTTTTACCACTTTCGAGTTAATATCGATACGTGGGCCCCCTATTTAACTTGTTTGTTCCATTTTCGTGCGCTACCTTAGCGAGAAATTCCTACGTAATTTAGGGTATTGTTCAGGAACGTTTAATCGGCTTCCAATGCGAAAAGAGCGGCCATTGGCAGCATATCGATACGTGGAATCCCTATTTAATGCCCCTGTTCAATTTTCAGTGCGCTACCTTAGCGAGAAATTCCTACGTAATTTAGGGTATTGTTCAGGAACGTTAAATCGGTTGTTTCCACTATGAAAAATTGAATTTTAGAGGTAACTAAACAAAATTTAATTAAAAAAACAACGCACGACGTACATTTCCTATAGGCTTTGAGCGATTTTTTGCTACACTTTAAAAATTAGCGTAAAAAAATATTAAAGGTACCCTCCTATATTTCACTCGGGGCACTAAATAACGTTACTCTCTACTTTTCGGGAGATGGTGCAAAATAATTTTTTTGTTCCTTAAGCGAGTTTTTTTCCCGAGAGAAACCAAAAAAATAATTACGGAATCTAAGTCTGTAAAGAATTGATAATAATCAGTTATTCACATATTGGATATTTATTTTTTTTCTTCGTTCTTAATTTTTCTTAAATTCTTAATTATTTATCATGATCTATACTATAATTATTTATGTTAATTTTTTTTATAGTTTAGTCTCCCTTAAATTCCATTTTCTACGATAAATAATTTTTAGAGGTAACTAAATTAAAAAAAAAAAAATATTGCAGGACGCCCATTTACCATATGTGAATAACTGATTATTATCAATTCTTTACAGACTTAGATTCCATAATAATTTTTTTTTTGGTTTCTCTCGGGAAAAAAACTCGCTTAAGGAACCAAAAAATTATTTTGCACCACCTCCCGAAAAGTAGAGAGTAACGTTATTTAGTGCCCCGAGTGAACCGTAGGAGGGTACCTTTAATATTTTTTTACGCAAATTTGTAAAGTGTAGCAAAAAATCGCTCAAAGCCTACTAGAAAATGTGCGTCTTTTCCTCAAAATACGATAGTGACGTTACGATCAATCGAGGCCGGGTTTACTCTACGGCGTCACTATAATATAATGACGTTCCTCGATTACCATAAAAACGACCTCGAACGATCAAACGGCAATATTTTCAGGGATGAACTATCGTTAAGCGTATTAATTATTATTATAGTGACGTTTATTCTGTACCGTTTATAAGTCGAAGGTATAAGTTAAAATTTGAAAAAAAAATTTCAATTTTTTCCGAGGTCGACTTTTTGGAGAGCGATTTTGATTTAGACCTTTTGAGTTATAAACGGTTCCGATGAAACGTCACTATTGGAACTATCATTACGCTTAAAGACTTATAAGCGTAAAAAATGGATTCTAAACGCGTAAAGTCATTTATTTTGGGCTTTTACGAAACGTCACTATATGACGAGGACGTTTCCGAGGTAAATGGGCGTCGTGCAATATTTTTTTTTTTTAATTTAGTTACCTCTAAGAATTATTTTTCATAGAAAACTGAATTTAAGGGAGACTAAATTAAAAAAATAATAATATATATACAAGCAGCGTCGCTTCGCTCCTCCCTAACGCAAGCGTTAGGGCTTGCCCTCGAGCGCGTGCTTCGCACGCGCAACTTCGCCCTCTGACAAATTGATAGGAGGATTGAATTGAAAGGAGAATCGATCCAGAGGAAAATCAAACCGAAAGGAGAATTCGATCCGAATGGAGAATCAAAGTGAAGGGAGAATTAATCTGAGAGGAGAATTGAACAGAGAGAAAAATGGAACCGAAGGGGGAATCAATCTGAGAGGAGAATCCTGAAGTGCTATTTGGAAGAGTTTTTGAGCTATTTTTCAAATCTTGGACGGAAAGTGACATGTTTCAAATTGATAGTATAAAAATTTAAACATATAAGATAAGATAACTCTAAAAAGGTTTTATAATATTTATGTATAAAGATTTATTTGTGTAATCGATTTTGGAAAAATTATAACTACTAATCTTATTCTTAAAAAATTTATTAAAAAACATTTCTACATACAATATGTGCAACAAAAAAAATGACAAAATGATATTAAACATCGATATATTACTTATTCTTAATTTTCTTTAAAATGTTGCTTTGGTTATCATCTTCAAGGTTTAGTTTATTCTTCCGCCCACGTGTACTTTTTGTTGTTATTACCTTCTCAACGACTTTCTTAACTTTCTCCTCGATGATATCATCGATATTGTCAAATTTCTGATCCAGTTTTTTCAATATATCTTGCACACCTTCTTTAAGATTATTCGCGAGATTCTCTTCGACCTCATATATCATAGTACCAACATCCATATTTTGGGCTTCAATTTCGATGCTGGGATCAAATTGAGCGTCGATTCTCTCTTGGGTGGCGTAGTCTTCTGAGATGTATTTGAATGGAGCTTCGCGGTCATATATATCTTCTTCTTGCCCCCCATCCCCCACGGAAATGGAGATATAATTTTTCCATTTACTATTATCTATATTTTCAAAACATTTATCTAAATTCATTTCCTCCTTATCTTTATTTTCTTCGGTGATTATTATTTTATCTTTTAGATTTTCATATTCGTCTTCCAAGGTTAATTCATCCGCAAATATTTCAGGATATACGACATTTGGTGTAAAGTGGACAACCTCTGGTGATTGTTCATCAATTTGAAAAGATTGAGGTAAAATATGTAAGTTCCTATAATCAGTTACTCGAGAACACGCGACATACAATTGACCATGAGCGAAACAACTTATATCGTCTAAAAGCAAACCGCAGTAGTCAAATGTCTGACCCTGACTCTTATTTATCGTCATAGCGAAACATAATTTTAGAGGAAACTGAGTCCTAAAAAATTTTACCGGAGTATCTTGCGTCTGCAAACGAATTCTGGGAATGACTACCTGCTCACCTTCGTATACTCCATATAAAATCTTCCCGACGACACAATCATTTTTAAGATTTTCGATTAATAGTCGAGTTCCGTTGCATAATTTTGGGGGGGATAGATTTCTCATCACCATAGCTACACACCCAACCTTTAATTTCAACTCGTGTAGTGGTAGGGAATGAGGAGATAAATGATTCAAAAACGAAACTGGATAATCAGCAATGGTTTCGGCTTCACCTAATGAATCATGACTTAAATACGTTTTTGAGACCCCTCTAACTCTTTCAGAAATTTCTACATTTAATTCATTCACTGCGTCGTTGAGTGGAGCAATAATGCACCTCCTTGCGAAATATCGAAAATTTGTGGAGTTGTCTTTCATATCACCGTATATAGCTTCAACTAACGATTCCCTCGTTTCATGTATAGTTCCAAAATTCTCAGAAATTTCAAAAATTGGGGATTCAGATTTTCCCATTTTTAATAAAGTTTCGGCGAATAATTTATTCATTTTGTTGTCTTTCTCTGAATCCCCGGGTTTCGTTCGTAATCTAACGTTTTCTGTTAGTTTATATTTTTGCAGATATCTCCAATATCCAGTATTCTTTATGCAGGCCGCTATTTCCTGTGGTTTTCCTCCAAATCTAACAACAGGCAAGATTTGACGAAAATCTCCAGCGCAAACGAATTTCAAACCACCCATGAAGTATTCGTTATCCATAATATCCTGTAATGTTAAATTGACAGCATTTAGTACATTTTTGTTGGCCATAACAACTTCATCCCAAACGATGATTTTAGTGTATTTTAGCAGGCGAGCCATTTCAGAACTTCTCTTTATACCACACACTTTGGATTCATGATTCTCCATTAAAGGAATCTTAAACATATTATGAGCAGTTCTTCCACCCTGAAGTATGGTCGCGGCGATTCCGGAGGAGGCTACAGCTAAAGCTATTTTTCCTTGAGACCTATAGGTTTTCAAAATTAAATTCAGGAGAAAAGATTTTCCGGTACCGCCGGGAGCGTCGATGAAATATCCGTTATATTGTTGATCCGAAGGACCGTTAATCACCGCTTCGTAAATTATTCTTTGTTTCTCGTTTAATTGGACGACTAAAGTTTCTACTTCTTCCTTCAATTTAGCAGTATTAAAATTTTTCTCCCTTCTTATTACGTTATACGACCTTTCACCGTTCCTCGATAAAGGTAAACCGTATTTAGATATAAGAGCACCACCACAATTATATACGAATTCTTGAATTTCATCCAGGGCGTCTAGAAATATTTCGTCTGTGTAGTTCTCTTGCTTAGCTTTATATTTGAAATCGCTCGCGAAATATTCTTTAAAATCTTCCCATATTTCTCGCTGGTCGGAGCACTGGCAATAAACTAACATGGTAGCGTACGTTTCACGTAGCTCTCGACGATTGGTCAGTACGCTCACTATTTCCATTAGAGTTTTCTCCCAAAATCGTTTATCTTGAATCAAACCTCGAGCGCATACGGATTCTCTATACGTATCATAAAATTTCGTAGCATCCTCGGGGTCGACTCGTAAATCTTGAAAACAGGTAGGACCTTTTACGTGATTCAATAACATGCGTAGGTAAAACAATTCGGGATTTTTTTGAGAAATATTGTACATTCTTCCAAGTGAAAAACTGGTATTTTTTCTTGGTTGCCACGCACCTTTTCCTTTCTGCCAGGTATAATGAACTGGGACGTCCGTATACAATAACTCTTTCGCTTTTTCGTCACGTGCGCAGAGTTCAAAAAAACCCATAAGAGTCGTACGCTTTTTGACGGATTTCTCATCAACAGTTTCTTTATCGTCATATTCCGAATAGTAAATATCGTGTTCTTTCTCTAAATGAATGTCTAACGTCATGACGCTCGGTTTGTGCATATGAAGACGGAAATTATATAGCTTCCACGTAGCTTCATTAGCGTTGATATATCTCGAATCCTGATATCTCTTAATTTCATTGTCCTTATTTTTTTGTTCGAGCGAGTAGAGGATTCGATCGGAACCTTTATTAATATATTTCGTTACGTACGAAATGCAACGGATGGAATTACAACACTCAACGTTAATATGAGATCGATATTTCAGAAGTAGATACGGATTATAGGGAACGACCCACGAATTATCGATGGTTATCTGCTTTTTTTTGTTTTTTTTCTTAGCGTTTTGCCCTGCGTTCATATTAATCATTTTCTTGAAAAACCTACCACCATCGTCAATATTCCGTCTCATGTAATTCGGGTAGCCGTTTACTTTACTATCGGTTTCCAATTGAAACTTTTTGGGGAAGTTCTTGGAGCACTTTTTAAATTTATCCAAACAGGGGCTACGATCGTTGTAGCCCACGCATGGGTTATGTATCATTTTAGCGGTAACTAAATCAAAAAGTTCTTTCTCGGTCGTCTCATCGGGGATTTCAGCACATATGAAATAATCGATTTCATCCCCCTTAAGAGTTCTTGCCAACCATAGAAGGACGTGAGCGTGAGGCAATCCTCGTTTTTGCCATTCGACGGTGTAAATGTAAGCTTTTACATTGCCAAATATGCTTTCCACAGTTAAATCCTTTATTAAATTGTTCAACTTCATCTTAAAAAATCTAGAAACCAAATCAGGTCTATTCATCGGGTGCCACGTTTTACCGTATTGTTTCTTAAAGGGTTTGAATTCTTCCCAGTCGGTTCCCATTGTAAAAGTAATAAACAAATCGGGACTACCGTATTTACCTATGAAAGCGATTGCATCCTGCTGCTTCTGTTTCATATATCGAGGACCACCGATAAACGAAGGAGGTAGAATCACTTTCTGGCCATAATCTGAAGAGGTTTCCGTATCTCTTAGGATGTCGAACCTTTCTTTTCGAATCTTCTTCTGATTATGAAAAATGTAATTTAATAAATTATTCTCATTTTTAAATTGACAATCGATAACGTACATTTGAAATAATTTTTGGCCTTGGACGATATAGTTGAATTCGCCCTCTCTCTCACAAAAGGTGTAAGGATAAAACATACATAGCGTAATACACTTTCGTTTTTTGTCAAATGACTCCTCTTCAGCTTCTACAACTTCATCCTCAGGAGAAATATTTTTAATTTTTACTATCTTATGTTTCTTATATCTGTCATAACCAAAACCGATATCGCCGTTAGGTATTAGGAGTGGATATTGAAACGAATCGTAAAATTCGCTATTAGAACTAATCATAACGGTGGCATATTGACTTTCTGGTTTAGGGGAGGATATGACGATAGCCCTAGTTTTTCGCTCTGTGGGATCTGAAGACAGGTCGACGATCCCCCCGACTTGAGAATTCGTCTGAACGGGTAAACTATATGTTCCTTTATGCTGTTGTAGTTTGTGTTTATCCGGATCGCCGTATCTCAGAGTTATCTTCACCTCAGGAATGGTCCCTCTTAGCTTTACTTGAGAATTAACTAATTCAGCAGCAGATTTAAATTCATTCAATAAGGGACGCAATATGTTGTTCTTCCGAACCAAATAATTTTGGATTAATTCGACAATTTCACGGTTTTGTTCCCGGACACCTATTTGGTTCTGCAGATAATCAAATGTCCGAAAATCTTTTTCATCTGAATTTTTAAGTTCTTCCTTAGCTTTTCGCAAACGTCCCATTAATTCCTTAGTTCGTATATCTATTTGCTGCGCTTCATCAAAGTAAAAGTAACAATCCAAATATTTATGAAGAGGTTTATTTACATCATATTTACTATTACTTTCGAAATTTGCAACGTAGGGACTTTTTCCGTTTTTTTTTTTATAGTCTTCCAATGTCTTATCAGACAACATAAACTGAGGTTTTAATTTTCCTAGGTGGTGGTACACCTGCCCTCTAATTCGAAAAGTAAACTGGGAATATTTACCCTCCGATTGTTGAGATGTTACGAAAGACGAAAATGTAAACACTTCGTTAAAACTATATATGTTGTTTAAGAAATACTTTGAAAGCTCGGTTTTATTCTTATATAGTTCTAGAAACGCATCGTCTTCGATTTCACTCATGGGGCTAAGACGTACCTGACCGTTAGAACAGCAAAGGCTCTCAGCTTCTCCTTTGTATTTTTTGGCTTTACATACGGGGCAAATAATGTCTCCGTACGTTCCTAAATTGTCCGGTACAATTTCATCGGCATCCCGTATACTGGCTTCACAAATAATTTTCTCGGGGGTAAGTGCAGTTTTGCTACTTTTTAACTCGCGAAATTTATGAGGGTCGCTTTTGATTTCTTTTATCTTTCGTTTTTGTTCTTTAGTATCGATGTTTTGCCGCTCTCGATATTGGCGCTGTCTTAACTTACGATGTTCTTTGTCTTTCCATATTCTATCCAGTAACATAGAATCGTGTTTTTTCTGACCGCATATTTCAATATTAGTTTTTTCTTCCTGTTTACGTTCATCAATCTCTTCACATGCCGTGGAATCAAAGAGGTAAGAGCAACCTATTTCTTCACTCGGTTCTTCATGGTATTCAGAATCACCCGAATCAGAGTTTTCAGATTCTGCACCTTCCGATTTTCTTAAATTTTCAAGTAACCGTAACAACTCCGGCGAATAAGAAAAAGACAAATCGTACTTGATCTCAGGCTTATCGTATTTTTTCCAAGCTTGATATTTTCTGCTCACAAATGGAACGGAGGGAAATGTCGATGGTGGCTTCAACGAAGTTGATGGTTGATTTAGAAAATTATCATCTTGCGGCGTATTCGATAATGTTATTAGAGCTAGTGGCTTTGTCGATGACGGCGCTTTTGACGAAGAACACTCATGCTTCTTTGGTGGCATTATAACATCAGTATCTTCCTCTTCCGAAGAAGATACGTCATATTCCTTTCGATTTTGCTTAGCTATTTCTTCATTTAGTTCTTCGTGGTATTCTGAATCACCCGATTCAGAGTCTTCAGATTCTACACCTTCTGCTTTTCTTAATTTTTCAGCCAACTGTAATAACTCCGGCGAATTAAAAAAAGACACATTCATCCTGTTCTCATGCTTATCATATTTTTTCCAAGTTTTATATTTACTGTGCACAGAAGGAACGGAAGAAAATTTTGGTGGGGACATCGACGATGTTGATGGTTTATTTAGAGAATTTTTATTTTGCGGTGTATTCGATGATGGTATTAGAGTCAGTGCCTTTGTCGACGATTGTAATTTTGATGAAGAAGACTTATGATTCTTTGGCGAAGGTATAATATCAGTTTCTTCACCTTCTGAGATAGATACGTCATCAACTTTTCGGTTTTGTTTAGCTCTAACATTTCTTAATATTGCGCTTTTTTTTCTCTTCAGTTTTAAGGACGTTTCTTTTGTCCGGGTTAAACGTTCTTTCCTATTTTTAACAAATTCTTCATGAAAGGTCTTTCTCATATTGTATTTCTTTGTCCGGTTTAACGGGATATCTAAAGTGGCGGGATCAATACCTTCATTTTTGCAATTCTTAGTTATGTATTCTTCATAACACGCCCAATAATAATTTCGAAGTTTTCGTATATTATCTTCATTCGTAACAATAAAGTGCTTTTTAAGGTCTTCAATTTTATTTTTTGAGTTTTTATTTTCTAATGGTGTTGATTCTAAAAATTCTTCAAACAATATATTGAATGGATAATCAAATTTAGTATAGGACTTCCTTATTCTCGGTAATCGTTTTTTTTTTAACAGGTATTTAAATTCATTCAAGAATGAATAATACCCGACACTTCTATATTCCAATTGATTTCTTTTGATGCCATATTCATTTTGAAGGTAAATATAAAATTTTTTATAAAATTTACCATTATACACACGCGCGTATCCATCCTCAATTCGATACTGGTCTATATATTTTTCCTCACTCTCTTTGAAATCTTCCATATTTTCTTTAGAAATTTTTTATAACGGGGATAAATGAGAGAAAAAATGAAAAAGTATAAAAAATTATTTATTAGGTATTTCAAATTTATTATCAGGTTGAAGTGTTTTCAGTGTTGTTTTTGAGGCGAATGAAAAAGGGTCGTGAAAAAGGGCACGGAAAATGGCAACTTTAATATTCATAGTAATTAGGCTTTAAGCGATATTTTTATACTTTTAAGAAAATTAAGAACGAAGAAAAAAAATAAATAATCCAATATGTGAATAACTGATTTTATTAGTTTCTAATTTTTCTAATTCTTAATTATTTTCATAATCTATACTATATTTATTTATATTAATTTTTTTTTATAGTTTAGTCTCCCCTAAATTCCATTTTCTACGATAAATAATTTTTAGAGGTAACTAAATTAAAAAAAAATAATAAAAAATATTGCACGACGCCCATTTACCTCGGAAACGCCTCGTCATATAGTGACGTTTCGTTAAAGCCCAAAATAAATGACTCTACGCGTTTTAGAATCCATTTTTACACTTAGACGTCGTTAAGCGTAATAATAGTTCCAATAGTGACGTTTCATCGGAACCGTTTATATAACTCAAAAGGTCTAAATCAAAATCGCTCTCTCAAAAAGTCGACCTCGGAAAAAATTGAAATTTTTTTTCAAATTTTAACTTATACCTTCGACTTATAAACGGTACAGAATAAACGTCCCTATAATAATAATTAATACGCTTAACGACTAGTTCATCCCTGAAAATATTGCGTTTGATCGTTAGAGGTCGTTTTATGGTAATCGAGGAACGTCATTATATTATAGTGACCGTAGAGGAAACTCGGCCTCGATTGATCCCTCCGTAGGTCTCTTAGGTAATTAGAAACGTCAATCGTATTTTGGGAAAAAAGAAAAGTTACGGATGAAGTTATGATGAAAAAATTAGGGAAAAATTAAGAACATAGAAAAAATACATTAATGGATATGTGAATACCTGAAATATCAATTCTAGTATAAATACGACGTAAAGAAATTTCTAAAGGTCCCATGCGCTTCGATCGGGGTAAAATAAACGTACATTTACTTCTCGGGAGATGTTGCAAATAAATTTTTAGTTCCTTAGCGAGTTTTTTTCGAGGGCAAGTGTACTTTATTATTAACTATTATTATTTTTTAATTTAGTCTCCCTTAAATTAAGTTTTCTATGAAAAATTAAATTTTAGAGGTAACTAACAAAATTTAATTAAAAAACAACGCACGACGCACATTTCCTATAGGCTTTGAGCGATTTTTTGCTACACTTTAAAAATTAACGTAAAAAAATATTAAAGGTACCCTCCTACGGTTCACTCGGGGCACTAAATAACGTTACTCTCTACTTTTCGGGAGATGGTGCAAAATAATTTTTTTGTTCCTTAAGCGAGTTTTTTTCCCGAGAGAAACCAAAAAAAAAATAATTACGGGATCTAAGTCTGTAAAGAATTGATAATAATCAGTTATTCACATATTGGATATCCCTGTTGCAAAATATACTATTAATTTTAAACGTGTCTTTTTTGTCTCCCCTCATCCCTATGTTTTTGGCCATAATATTCTCCAGTTTCATAATCACTTATTTTGGGCAACTTTTCTGCCGGTAAAACCACGGTGAACGTAGCGAGCGTCAGCGAGCGAAGTGAGCTCACCGGCATCTTTACAGACTTAGATTCCGTAATTATTTTTTTTTTTTGGTTTCTCTCGGGAAAAAAACTCGCTTAAGGAACAAAAAAATTATTTTGCACCATCTCCCGAAAAGTATAGAGTAACGTTATTTAGTGCCCCGAGTGAACCGTAGGAGGGTACCTTTAATATTTTTTAACGCTAATTTGTAAAGTGTAGCAAAAAATCGCTCAAAGCCTATAGGAAATGTGCGTCGTGCGTTGTTTTTTCACTTGCCCTCGAAAAAAAACTCGCTTAAGTAACGAAAAATTTATTTTGCAACACCTCCCGAGAAGTAAAATGTTACGTTATTTTGTGCCCCGATCGAAGCGTAAGTGGGGACGTTTAAGATTTCTTTACGTCGATATTTATATTAGGAATTGATATTCAGGTATTCACATATCATTAATTGTTTATTTTTTCTATGTTCTTAATTTTTGGTATTCAGGTATTCACATATCATTAATTGTTTATTTTTTCTAGGTTCTTAATTTTTCCTAATTTTTCATTATAACTTCATCCGTAAACTTTTCGTTAAAGTAAAAAAATATTAAAGGTACCCTCATACTGTTCACTCGGTTCACTAAATAACGTTACTCTCTACTTTTCGGGAGATGGTGCAAAATAATTTTTTTGTTCCTCAAGCGAGTTTTTTTCCCGAGAGAAACCAAAAAAAAAAATAATTACGGAATCTACGTCTGTAAAGAATTGATAATAATCAGTTATTCACATATTGGATATTTTTTTTTCTTTGTTTTTAATTTTTCTTAAATTCTTAATTATTTATCATGATCTATACTATATTTATTTTGTTAATTTTTTTTTATAGTTTAGTCTCCTAATTTAAATTTCTACGATAAATAATTTTTTAGAGGTCTAAATTAAAAAAATTAAATATTGCACGATCGCCCATTTCAACATCGGAAACGTCTCGTCATATGTGACGTTTCGTAATAAGCCCAAAATAAATGATCTACGAAGTTTAAGAATCCATTTTAACGCTTAGGAGTCTTTTAGGCGTAATAATAGTTCCATACGTGACATTTCATTCGGAACCGTTTATAATATCATACAAAGGTATAAGTTAAATTTCGAAAAAAAAATTCAATTTTTTCCGAGGTCGACTTTTTGGAGAGCGATTTGATTAGACCTTTTGAGTTTAAACGGTTCGATGACGTACTATTGGCAACTATTATAAAACGGTAAAGAATTCTAGCGTAAAAAATGGAGTTCTAAACGGCGTAGGCATTTTTTTGGGTTTTACGAAACGTCACTATATGACGAGGACGTTTCCGAGGTAAATGGGCGTCGTGCAATATTTTTTTTTATTTTTTTTTAATTTAGTTACCTTTAAAATTTATTTATCGTAGAAAATGGAATTTAAGGGAGACTAAACCATAAAAAAAATTAATAAAAATAAATATAGTATAGATTATGAAAAATAATTAAGAATTTAAGAAAAATTAAGAACGAAGAAAAAAAATAAATATCCAATATGTGAATAACTGATTATTATCAATTCTTTACAGACTTAAATTCCGTAATTATTTTTTTTTTGGTTCCTCTCGGGAAAAAACTCGCTTAGGAACAAAAAATATTTTGCCACATCCCCGAAGTATGAGTAAAGTTATTAAGTGACCCGAGTGGAACCATAGGGGGTACCTTTAATATTTTTTTTAACGCTAAAATTTGTAAGTGTATGCAAAAAATCGCTCAAAGCCTATAGGAAATGTGTGTGGTGCGTTGTTTTTTTAATTAAATTTGTTTAGGTTACCTCTAAAATTTATTTTTCATAGAAAACTGAATTTAAATAAACAAAATTAAAGCTGATAATACAATAAATAAAGATCCTTTACCTCGAAAAAAAACTCGCTTAAGTAACGAAAAATTTTTTTGCAAAAACCTCCGAAAAGTAAAATTGTTACGTTAGTTTATGTGCCCGCGATCGAAGCGTAAGTTGGGGACCTTTAAGATTTCTTTACGTCGATATTATATAGGATTGATATTCAGGTATTCACATATCAATAATTGTTTTATTTTTTCTATGTTCTTAAATTTTGGTCTTCTGCTATTCATATATCATATATTGTTTATTTTTTCTAGGTTCTAGATATTTCCTTATTACCATTAGAACTTCATCCGTAAACTTTTCGTTACCGTAAAAAAATATTAAAGGTACCCTCCTACGGTTCACTCGGTTCACTAAATAACGTTACTCTTACTTTTCGGGGAGATGGTGCAAAATAATTTTTTTTTTTCCTCAAGCGAGTTTTTTTCCCGAGAGAAACCAAAAAAAAAAATAATTACGAATTACGTCTGTAAAGAATTGAATAATAATCAGTTATTCCACATATGTGGATATTTTTTTTTCTTGTTCTTAATTTTTCTTAAATTCTTAATTATTTATCATGATCTATACAATATATTTATTTTGTTTAATTTTTTTTATAGTTTAGTTTCCCTTAAATTTGATTTTCTACGATAAATAATATTTAGAGGTAACCTAAAATTAAAAATAAAAAAATATTAAAACGCCCATTTACCTCGGAAACGCTCTTCGTCATATAGTACGTTTCGGTAAAAGCCCAAAATAAATGACTTTACGCGTTTAGAATCCATTTTTTTAGCTGAGAAGTCTTTTAGGCGTAATACTAGTTCCAATAGTGACATTTCATCGGAACCGTTTATAATTCAAAAGGTATAAGTTAAAATTTGAAAAAAAAATTTCAATTTTTTCCGAGGTCGACTTTTTGGAGAGCGAATTTGATTTAGACCTTTTGAGTTATAAACGGTTCCGATGAAACGTCACTATTGGAACTATTATAAGGCTTAAAGACTTCTAAGCGTAAAAAATGGATTCTAAACGCGTAGAGTCATTTATTTTGGGCTTTTACGAAAAGTCACTATATGACGAGGACGTTTCCGAGTAATGGGCGTCGTGCAATATTTTTTTTTTATTTTTTTTTAATTTAGTTACCCCCCCTAAAATTTATTTATCGTAGAAAATGGATTTAAGGGAGCCTAAACTATAAAAATAATAATATAAATAAATATAGTATAGATTATGAAAAATAATTAAGAATTTAAGAAAAATTAAGAACGAAGAAAAAAAATAAATATCCAATATGTGAATATGATTAAATTTCAATTGCTTTAACAGACTTAGTATTCGTAAGTTATTTTTTTTTTTTGTTTCTCTGGGAAAAAACTCGCTTAAGGAAAAAAATTATTTGCACCATCTCGCGAAAGTATAGAGTAGCGTTATTTTGTGCCCCGAGTGAACCGTAGGAGGGTACTTTTAATATTTTTTTACGTTAAATTTGTAAAGTGTAGCAAAAAATCGCTCAAAGCCTATAGGAAATGTGCGTCGTGCGTGTTGTTTTTTTTTAATAAATTTTGTTTAGTTACCTCTAACCTTTTATTTTTTCCATAAGAAAACTGAATTTAAAGGAGACCTAAATTAAAATAATATAGTATAAGATATGGTACACTGCCGCTCGGAAAAAAAACTCGCTTAAGTAACGAAAAATTTATTTTTTGCAACATCTCCCGAGAAGTAAAAATTTACGTTATTTTGTGCGCCCCGATCGAAGCGTAAGTGGGGACCTTTAAGATTTCTTTACGTCGATATTATATTAGGAATTGATATTCAGGGTATTCACATATCATTATTGTTTATTTTTTCTATGTTCTTAATTTTTGGTATTCAGGTATTCACGTACCATTAATTGTTTATTTTTTCTAGGTTCTTAATTTTTCCTAATTTTTCATTATAACTTCATCCGTAAACTTTTCGTTTTTTTCCTCAAAATCCGATATTGACGTTTCGTAATTACCTAGACGATCCTCGGAGGGGATCGAAGCGTAAGTGGGGACCTTTAAGATTTCTTTACTATAATATAATGACGTTTCTCGATTACCATAAAAACGACCTCGAACGATCAAACGGCAATATTTTCAGGGAGGAACTATCGTTAAGCGTATTAATTATTATTATAGTGACGTTTATTCTGTACCGTTTATAAGTCGAAGGTATAAGTTAAAATTTGAAAAAAAAATTTCAATTTTTTCCGAGGTCGACTTTTTGGAGAGCGATTTTGATTTAGACCTTTTGAGTTATAAACGGTTCCGATGAAACGTCACTATTGGAACTATTATTACGCTTAAAGACTTATAAGCGTAAAAAATGGATTCTAAACGCGTAGAGTCATTTATTTTGGGCTTTTACGAAACGTCACTATATGACGAGGACGTTTCCGAGGTAAATGGGCGTCGTGCAATATTTTTTTTTTTTTAATTTAGTTACCTCTAAAAATTATTTATCGTAGAAAATGGAATTTAAGGGAGACTAAACTATAAAAAAAATTAATATAAATAAATAAAGTATAGATCATGATAAATAATTAACCAATATGTGAATAACTGATTATTTTCAATTCTTTACAGACTTAGATTCCGTAATATAGTGACGTTTCGTAAAGCAAAATAAATGACTCTACGCTTCTAGAATCTCCATTTTTTACGCTTATAAGTCTTTAAGCGTAATGATAGTTCCAATAGTGACGTTTATCGGAACGTTTTATAAACTCAAAGGTCTAAATCAAAATCGCTCTCCAAAAGTCGACCTCGGGAAAAATTGGAAATTTTGTTTTTTTCAAATTTTAACTTATAACTTCGACTTATAAACGGTACAGAATAAACGTCACTATAAAAATAATTAATACGCTTAACGATAGTTCATCCCTGAAAATATTGCTCGTTTGAACTCATTTCGACGGAGGTCGTTTTTTATGGAATCGAGAAACGATCATTATATTATAGTGACGGCGTAGAGGAACCAGGGCCTCGATTGATCCCCTCCGATGGATCGTCCTAGGTTAATTACGAAACGCATTATCTGTTATTTTGAGGATATATATAATCAAAAGTTCACGTGATGATAGTTATGATGAATGAAAATTAAGATACATGAAAAATATAACAATTATGATTATGTGGTATACCTGATATTTCAATTCCTAATTAATTAATATCGACGTAAAATGAAATTTAATGGTCTCTACTTACGCTCGATTTCTGGGGCAAAAATTAACGTAACATTTTACTTCATTATTATTATTTTGTTAATTTTTTTATTAGTTAGTCTACAATCTCCCTATAATTTGATTTTCTGACGATATAATTTTTGAGTAATATAATTAAAAAAATAATAAATATTGCAACGAGCCCATTTCTGGAAAGCGTCTCTCGTCTTATATATGGTGAGTTTCGTAAAATGCCCTATAATAAATGATTTCTATCGTCGTATGTATATTTCTATTTTTTACGGTGCTATATAATTTTGAATTGTTAGGTGCTCTGTATTATTATAATTAGTTTTCTAATTTTAGTGACATTTCTCCATCGGAACGTTTTATTATTTCCTAAAAGTGTAATAAGTTAAAATTTGTAGAAAAATTTCAATTTTTCCGAGTTCGGACTTTTTGGAGAGCGATTTGATTTATGACCTTTTGATGTTATTATAAACGTGTCTCCGATGAAACGTCACTATTGGATATATTTATATATCGCTTAATAGACTTCTAAAGCGTAAAAAATGGATTCTAAACGCGTTGAGTCATTTATTTTGGGCTTTTAAGAAACGTCACTATATGACGAGGACGTTTCTGCGGTTAATGGGCGTCGTTGCAATATTTTTTTTTATTTTTTTTAATTAGTTACCTCTAAAAAATTTTTATCGTAGAAAATGGAATTTAGGGAACTAAAACTATAAAAAAAAATTAAAATATAAAGTAAATTATAGTATAGATTATGAAAATAATTAAGAATTTTTAAGAAAAATTAAGAAACGAAGAAAAATAAATATCCAATATGTGAATAACTGATTATTATATTCTTGTAGCAGATTAGATTCCGTAATTTTTTTTTTTTGTTTCTCTTTCGGGAAAAAAACCGCTTAAGGGAACCAAAAAATTATTTTGCACCAATCTCCCCGAAAAGTATAATGTACTATTTAGTGCCCCGAGTGGAACGTCGGAGGGTAATTTAATATTTTTTTAACGCTCAATTTTTGTAAAGTGTTAGGCAAAAAATCGCTCAAAGCCTAAGGAAATGTGCGTCGTGCGTTGTTTTTTTAATTAAATTTTGTTTAGTTACCTCTAAAAATTTTTTTTCATAGAAAACTGAATTTAAAATGGAGATAAATTAAAATAATAATGTATACTTGATAAAGTTTGTTTCCCTCGAAAAAAATAACTCCCTTAATGAACGAAAAATTTATTTTGCAACATTTCCCGAGAAGTAAAATGTCACGTTATTTTGTGCCCCGATCGAAGCGTAAGTGGGGACTTTTAAGATTTCTTTACGTCGATATTTATATTAAGGAATTGAATGATTCAGGTATCACATATCATTAATTGTTTATTTTTTCTATGTTCTTAATTTTTGGTATTCAGGTATTCACGTATCATTAATTGTTTATTATTTTTTCTAGGTTCTTAATTTTTCCTATTTTTCATTATAACTTCATCCGTAACTTTTCGTTTTTTTCTCAAAATCCGTCAGGTGTTGTGGAAATTATAGATGATTCCTCGAGGGGATCATCGAGCCGGGTTTCCTTACTTCGTCACTATAAATAACTGAAGTTTCCTCGATTTACATAAAACGAACCTCGACGATCACACGGCAATATTTTCAGGGATGAACTACTGTTAAGCGTATTAATTATTATTATAGTGCCGTTTATTCTGTACCGTTTTAAGTCGATAAGGTTATAGTTAAAATTGAAAAAAAAAATTCAAATTTTTTTCGAGGTCGACTTTTTGGAGAGCGAATTTTAATTAGACCTTTTGAGTTATAAAACGTTCCGATGAAACGTCACTATTGGAACTAATATTACTTCTCGGGAGATGTTGCAAATAAATTCTTTTCGTTCCTTAAGTCGAGTTTTTCTTCGAGATGGCTTTGAGCGATTTTTCTTGCTACACTTTTACAAATTAGCGTAAACATAATATTATAGCCACTACGGTTCACATCGAGCACTAAATAACGTTACTCTCTCTTTTCGGGAGATGGTGAAAATAATTTTTTATGTTTCCTTAACGAGTTTTTTTTTCCGCCGAGAGAAAACCAAAATCTAATTCATCGTTAGCAGAAGCGGTTTTTCTCCAAATTCATGACCCAGAAGTCTATCTTGGCTTGATTTTTTGTTTTCTTGTTCTTTGATTTTTCTTAACGTGCATAGCCCTTCAAGAGATGGTGCAAATAAATTTTTTGTTCCTTAAGCGAGTTTTTTGTTTCAAAAAAAGAAAACCAAAAAAAAAAATAATTACGCGAATCTAGTCTGTAAGAATTGATAATAATTCAGTTATTCACATATTTGGATATTTAGTGTTTTTTTCTTCGTTCTTAATTTTTCTTGAAATTCTTAATTATTTATTATGATCTATACTATATTTTATTTATATTAATTTTTTTTATAGTTTAGTCTCCCTTAAATTCCATTTTCTACGATAAATAATTTTTAGAGGTAATAAATTAAAAAAAAAAAAATATATAGTTCACGACGCCATTTACCTCGGAAACGTCCTCGTCATATAGCGAGCTTTCGTAAAAGCCCAAAATAAATGATCTACGCGTTTAGAAACGCTTAGAAGTCTTTAGGCGTATAATAGTTCCAATAGTGACATTTCATCGGAACCGTTTTATAATTCAAAAGGTTAATTTTAAAATTTGAAAAAAACATTTAATTCTTTTCCGAGGTTGACCTTTTGGAGAGGCGAATTTGATTTAGACCTTTTGAGTTATAAACGTGTCCGATGGAACGTCACTATTGGAACTATTATAACGCTTAAAGGACTTCTAAAGCGTAAAAAATGGATTTCTAAACGCGTAGGTCATTTAATTTGGGCTTTTTACGGAAACGTATCTATATGACGAGGACGTTTTCCCGATCGTGCAATATTTTTTTTTATTTTTTTTAATTTAGTTACCTTTAAAATTTATTTATCGTAGAAAATGGAATTTAAAGGAGACTAAACTATAAAAAAATTAATATTAATAAATATAGTATAGATTATGAAACATGAGTAAGATTTAAGAAAAAATTAAGAAGGTAGGCCATATCTAAATATCAATATGTGAATAACTGATTTATTTCAATTCTTTACAGACTTAGATTCCGTAATTTTTTTTTTTTGGTTCTCTCGGCGAAAACCACAAAAATGGCTTTAAGGAACAAAAATTATTTTGCGACATTCCCGAAAGTATAGAGTAACGTTTTTAGTGCCCCCCGAGTGAACATCCAGGAGTAACTTTATATTTTTTAACGCTAATTTGTAAAGTGTAGCAAAAAATCGCTCATAACACAGAAAACGTAACAACTGCGTTGTGTTTTTAAATTAAATTTTGTTTAGTTACCTCTAAAATTATTTTTCATAGAAAAACTGAATTTAAGGGAGACTAAATCTAAAAATAATAATAGTATAGATAAAGTACACTTTCTCTCAGAAAAAAAACTCGCTTAAGGAACGAAAAATTTTTTTTCACATCTCCCGAGAAGTAAAATGTTACGTTATTTTGTGCCCCGATCGAAGCGTATAATTGGGGACCTTTAAGATTTCTTTACGTCGATATTTATATTAGGAATTGATATTCAGGTATTCACATATCATTAATTGTTTATTTTTTTCTATGTTCTTAATAATTTTTGGTATTCAGGTATTCACATTCATTTAATTTTTATTTTTTTTCTAGGTTCTTAAATTTTTCCTAATTTTTCATTATAACTTCATCCGTAAACTTTTCGTTACCGTAAAAAAAATATTAAAAGTACCCTCCTACGGTTCACTCGGTTCACTAAATAACGTTACTCTCTACTTTTCGGGAGATGGTGCAAAACTAATTTTTTTGTTTCCTCAAGCGAGGTTTTTTTCCCGGAGAAACAAAAAAAATAATTAGGAATCTACGTCCTGTAAAGAATTGATAATATCAGTTATTCCTATTTGGATTTTTTTTTCTTTGTTCTTAATTTTTCTTAAATTCTTAATTATTTATCATGATCTATTATATTTTTTACATTAATTGTTTTTTATAGTTTAGTCTCCCTAAATTCCATTTTCTAACGATAAATAATTTTTTAGAGGTAACTAAATTAAAAAAATAAAAATATTGCACGACGCCCATTTACCTCGGAAACGTCCCCGTCATATAGTGACGTTTCGTAAAAGCCCAAAATATAATGATCTACGGTTTAGAATCCATTTTTTTACGCTTAGAACGTCTTTAAGTATAATAGTTCCAATAGTGACATTTCTTCGGAACCGTTTATAATTCAAAAGGTATAAGTTAAAAAATGAATAAAATAAATTCAATTTTTTCCGAGGTTGACTTTTTGGAGAGCGAATTTGATTTAACTTTTGACGTTTAACGGTTCGATGACGTCACTATTGGAACTATCTATAACCTTAAGCACTTCTAAGCGTAAAAATGGTTCTAAACGCGGTAGAGTCATTTATTTGGGCTTTACGAAACGTCACTATATGACGAGGACGTTTCCGAGGTAAATGGGCGTCGTGCAATATTTTTTTTTTTTTTTAATTTAGTTACCTCTAAAATTTATTTATCGTAGAAAATGGAATTTAAGGGAGACTAAACTATAAAAAAAAATTAATATAAATAAATATAGTATAGATTATGAAAAATAATTAAGAATTTAAGAAAAATTAAGAACGAAGAAAAAAAATAAATATCCAATATGTGAATAACTGATTATTATCAATTCTTTACAGACTTAGATTCCGTAATTATTTTTTTTTTGGTTTCTCTCGGGAAAAAAACTCGCTTAAGGAACAAAAAAATTATTTTGCACCATCTCCCGAAAAGTATAGAGTAACGTTATTTAGTGCCCCGAGTGAACCGTAGGAGGCCCTCGTCATATAGTGACGTTTCGTAAAAGCCCAAAATAAATGACTCTACGCGTTTAGAATAAATTTTTTACGCTTATAAGTCTTTAAGCGTAATAATAGTTCCAATAGTGACGTTTCATCGGAACCGTTCATAACTCAAAAGGTCTAAATCAAAATCGCTCTCCAAAAAGTCGACCTCGGGAAAAATTGAAATTTTTTTTTCAAATTTTAACTTATACCTTCGACTTATAAACGGTACAGAATAAACGTCACTATAATAATAATTAATACGCTTAACGATAGTTCATCCCTGAAAATATTGCCGTTTGATCGTTCGAGGTCGTTTTTATGGTAATCGAGAAACGTCATTATATTATAGTGACGCCGTAGAGGAAACCAGGCCTCGATTGATCCCCTCCGAGGATCGTCTAGGTATTTACGAATCACTATCGTATTTTGAGGAAAAAACGAAAAGTTCACGGATGAAGTTATGAATGAAAATTAGGAAAAATTATGAACATAGAAAAAATAAACAATTTATGATGAACTATCGTTATCAATTCCTAATATAAATATCGACGTAAAGAAATCTTAAAGGTCCCCACTTACGCTTCGATCGGGGCACAAAATAACGTAACATTTTACTTCTCGGGAGATGTTGCAAAATAAATTTTTCGTTCCTTAAGCGAGTTTTTTTTCGAGGGCAAGTGTACTTTATCTATACTATTATTTAATTTTTATTTAGTCTCTTTAATTCAGTTTTCCTTGAAAAATAATTTTTAGAGGTAATTAACAAAAAATAATTAAAAAACAACGCACGACGCACATTTCCTATAAGCTTTGAGCGATTTTTTGCTACACTTTACAAATTAGGTAAACAAATATTAAAGGTAGCCTCCTACGGTTCACTCGAGGCACTAAATAACGTTACTCTCTACTTTTCGGGAGATGGTGCAAAAATAATTTTTTTGTTCCTTAAGCGAGTTTTTTTCCCGGGAGAAACCAAAAAAAAAAAAAAATAATTACGGAATCTAGGATTTCGCGAAGCTGATAATAATCAGTTATTAACATATTGGATATTTATTTTTTTCTTCGTTCTTATTTTTTCTTAAATTCTTAATTTTATTTATTTGATTTTATACTATATTAATTTATATTAATTTTTTTTTATAGTTAGTCTCCCTTAAATTCATTTTCTACGATAAATATTTTAGAGGTAACTAAATTAAAAAAAAAGAAAAATATTGCACGACGCCCATTTACCTCGGAAACGTCCTCGTCATATAGTGACGTTTCGTAAAAGCCCAAAATAAATGACTCTATGCGTTTAGAATCCATTTTTTACGCTTAGAAGTTTTAGCGTAATAATAGTCCAATGTGACGTTTTCATCGGAACCACTTTATAACTCAAAAGTCAAATCAAAACACTCTCTCCAAAAAGTCGACCTCGGAAAAAATTGAAATTTTTTTTTCAAATTTTAACTTATACCTTCGACTTATAAACGGTACAGAATAAACGTCACTATAATAATAATTAATACGCTTAACGATAGTTTATCCCTGAAAATATTGCCGTTTGATCGTTCGAGGTCGTTTTTATGGTAATTGAGAAACGTAATTATATTATAGTGACGAAGTAGAGGAAACTCGGCCTCGATTGATCCCCTCCGAGGATCGTCTAGGCAATTACGAAACGTCACTATCGTATTTTGAGGAAAAAACGAAAAGTTCACGGATGAAGTTATGATGAAAAATTAGGAAAAATTAAGAACATAGAAAAAATAAACAATTAATGATATGTGAATACCTGAATATCAATTCCTAATATAAATACCGACGTAATGAAATCTTAAAGGTCCCCACTTACGCTTCGATCGGGGCACAAAATAACGTAACATTTTACTTCTCGGGAGATGTTGCAAAATAAATTTTTCGTTCCTTAAGCGAGTTTTTTTTCGAGGGCAAGTGTACTTTATCTATACTATTATTATTTTTAATTTAGTCTCCCTTAAATTCAGTTTTCTATGAAAAATAAATTTTAGAGGTAACTAAACAAAATTTAATTAAAAAAACAACGCACGACGCTTATTTCCTATATGCTTTGAGCGATTTTTTGCTACACTTTACAAATTAGCGTAAAAAATATTAAAGGTACCCTCCTACGGTTCACTCGGGGCACTAAATAACGTTACTCTCTACTTTTCGGGAGATGGTGCAAAATAATTTTTTTGTTCCTTAAGCGAGTTTTTTTCCCGAGAGAAACCAAAAAAAAAAAAATAATTACGGAGGATCTAAGTTCTGTAAAAGAATGATAATAATCATTTATTCACATATGGTAAAATGGCGTCGTTGCATATTGTATTTTTTTTTTAAAGCATTTTACCTCTAGAAATTATTTATCGTAGAAAAAGGAATTTAAAGTATATAATTAATATATATATAATATTATATATATTATTATATATTATTAATAGTATATATATAATAGATTAATTATATATATATATATAGTATATATATATAGTTATATATATATAAAAATATATATAATATTTATATATATATTATATATATATATATATATTAATATATATATATATATATATATATATATATATTATATATATATTATTATATATTTATATATGTATAATATAGTAGTATATATAGTATATATATATATATTATATTATATACTATATATATATATATAATTATAATATATATATATTATTATATAAGTTTATATATTATTAATATATAGTATTGGATGGTGTTATAAAATTATTGCTGATGATCCGTTAATATTGATTTAACACAACAAAATTGAAACTATACTATATTATAATTGTAAAATTTAATTAATTAAAATAGTGACAAAATATCTTTTACAGTTCTTTATTAGATTTACGTACCTTTATTATAAAAACTAATAATAGTAATTGTTAGAGAAGAGACAGTTTTAATTTCTTTTGGCACTTGTACAAGATTCTCGCAAATAAACTGATGATGATATAGTATTATGAAGTGTATAAATTTATTGGCTGATGATGAGTTCAATATTGGATTATCACAAAAATAATCTATTGTATTGAAATTGGGCAAACTTTTTAATTTAATTAAAATGAAAAGTATTATAAAAAGTATATAAAATATTATATAGATTGCATTTATATTCATTAGAAGAGTCAATAACCGACAGAACCATTGATTTTCTAAAATACAAATTTACGTTGGAATTTCTCGCTAAGGTAGCGCACTTAAAATGGAACAAGCGCCTTAAAAAAGGGGTCCGGCATATCAATTTTAGCTCAAAAACGGTAAGAGATTGTTACTTCTAACCTTAATTGTGAATTCTAGGTCTCGGAAAGTTCTACCTTTCGAGATCATGGATAACCTTATATTGCAGCATCGAAAAAAACTCGCTTAGGGAACGAAAAATTTATTTTTCCCCGTCTATTGAGAATTAAAATGTAACGTTATTTCCATTTACGATCGAAGCGTAAGGAGGGACCCTTGTGATTTTTTACGTTAATTTTCAGAGTTTTGATTAGAAGGGACACCCCCGGAGAGTAAGGAGGGGCGTCTAACCACATTACAGCTGCTTTTAGTTTTTCGATAACCGAAACCGCTTCGAAAACTGATCGACGGATCGCGATAGGCGACCGCAATTTTAAACTTTTACTTCGTCACGACACGCTTATCCATGCTGGACAACGAGAAGTCCAATATTCTGGAATTTTCTTTTGGTTTCCATCGATAAAACTCGCTTAGGGGACAAAAAATTTATTTTTCCCCGTCTCCAGAGAAGTAAAATGTAACGTTGGGTCCACTGCATACAATAGTCACATAAAAGTTTTTAGACTTTTTGAGTTTTGTGCTTAGCGTTGTCCAATTTCCAAACCCACTTTTTTTGGATTTTGAAATGAAAAATTGCGATAATTTTATCCACTTTGCCCGAAAAGGAGAAAAAAAATATCGCAATTTTCAATTTCAAAATCCAAAAAAAGTGGGTTTGGAAATTGGTCAACGCTGCCCACAAAACTCAAAAAAATCGAAAATATTCAATAGTTATAATGTAACCTTCTATGCCTATTTCAAGTTTGAAGTAATTTACAAAAAAAATTCTGGGAGTTGATACGAAAAAGGTCAAAAACAAGGGTTTTAGAAAATTCAAAATTTTGAAAGAATGACTACAGACACAGAAAAACAACGGAAAACGACGTTTTATACTCCAAAAAAATATGCAGTTTGATATTAAAAGGGTCTAATATAGGGTTTATAGGGTTTAATTATAAGTCTATTTTTAGGGGGGGGTGAAAATTGGGTGTAGCACGAGCATAATTTTACAACATAGTAAGGACTAAAACAAACTACAAATATAACTTGCTTGGTCATAAAGGTTTAAAAATATGAGCCTGTCAATATGGCATCTTTCACCGGTAAATTTTCGGTATAAATTCTTTGTTAATAAAGGGAACAAAAAGATCAAATTTGTGCCAAAACGCATAATAAAACCGCACTAAAGGGAACGTTACCTTGTGAATTTTAAAAATTCGTAGAAAAAAAATAATTATCATACGTAAATGCAATTTCAATCTATCAATTAGTTATGACCTACTTTAAGGAGGCGTGCTAGTTTACGGGCTAAATTCCTTTTTTTTTATTTTTAGTGCAAAAAGTTTCTAAAGGGAACAACCAATTTAAATTTTTGGCACAAACAGGTTTGAAAATATAAGCCGGTCAATATGGCATCTTTCACCGGGAAAGTTTCGGCCTAAATTCTTTGTTAATAATGGGAACAAGAAGATCAAATTTGTTATAAAACGCATAATAAAATCGCGCTAAAGGGGACGTTACTTTGTGAATTTTAAAAATTCGTAGGAAAAAAATAATGGTCATACATAAATGCAATTTCAATCAATCAATTAATTATGACCTACTGAAAGGAGACATGCTAGTTTACGGCCTAAATTCCTTGTTTTTTTTATCTCTGGTGGAAAAAAATTCTAAAGGGAACAACCAATTTAAATTTTTGGAACAAACCATAATAAAGGATATCTCCCTTTAAAAATGGTAATTTGTGACTTTTTATAAATGTTAAAAATTTAGAAATTGTAAGCCTATGGATGTAGGATAGAAATGGCTAATTAGGTGCTAAAGAAATCACAATCTATTATACTTAGAATAACCAAAGAGATACAAATAGTACAACATAGTAAGGACTACAATAAACTACAATTTTATCTTGCTAGGTCAAACAGGTTTGAAAATATAAGCCTGTCAATATGTCATCTTTCACCGGGAAATTTCCAACCTAAATTTTTTGTTAATAAAGGGAACAATAAGATCAAATTTGTGCAAAAACGCATAATAAAATCGCACTAAAGGGAACGTTACTTTGTGAATTTTAAAATTCGTATAAAAAAATAATAATCATACGTAAATGCAATTTCAAACAATCAATTAATTATGTCCTACTGAAAGGAGGCATGCTAGTTTACGGCCTAAATTCCGTGTTTTTTTCTATTTCTGGTGGAGAAATTTTCTAAAGGAAACAACAACCAATTCAAATTTTTGGCACAAACAAATAATAAAGAGAACGGTTTTTTTGTTTCATTCTCTTACACAAAAGGGAAACACGTAGTGTTTTTTCCGAAAATTTTAAAACTTGTCCCAGGAACTCCCTGTACCCCCGCCAACTAATGAGGAGTACCTAAGGACCCTACGACTGATTTTATTTTACTATTTCTCAAATTATTCCTGAGTTATTGATGTTTTCGGTTTCCCCTTACTTCACGTACTTGGAAAGATATTACCCTTTATAAATGGTAATATTTAATTTTTTATAAATGTTAAAAATTTAGAGAATGTAAGCCTATAGATGTAGGATGGAAATGGCCAATTTATTGCTAAAGAAATCAAAATCTATCATAGTAAGAATAACCAAAGAGATACAAATTGTACAACATAGTAAGGCCTACAACAAACTACAATTTTAACTTGCTAGGTCAAACAGGTTTGAAAATATAAGCCTGTCAATATGGCATCTTTCACCGGGAAATTTCCGGCCTAAATTCTTTGTTAATAAAGGGAACAAAAATATCAAATTTGTGCCAAAACGCATAAGAAAATCGCACTAAAGGGAACGTTACCTGGTGAATTTTAAAAATTCGTAGAAAAAAAAATAATGGTCATACGTAAATGCAATTTCAATCTATCAATTAGTTATGACCTACTGAAAGGATGCATGCTAGTTTACGGCCTAAATTCCTTGTTTTTTTTTTTATTTCTGGTGGAAAAATCTAAAGGGAACAACCAATTTAATTTTTTTTGCACAAACCCATAATAAAGGGAACGGTTTTTGTTCCATTACCTTACGCAAAGGGGGAATAGAAAAGACTACAATAAACTACAATTTTTATTTGCTAAGTCAAACAGGTTTGAAAATATAAGCCTGCCAATATGTCATCTTTCACCGGGAAATCAACGGGCTAAATTCTTTGTTAATAAAAGGAACAAGAAGATAAAATTTGTGCCAAAACGCATACTAAAATCGCACTAAAGGGAACGTTACTCTGTGAATTTTAAAAATTCAAAAAAAAAAAAAATAATGGCCATACGTAAATGCAATTTCAATCTATCAATTTCCACTATGGATAAGGTAGAAGAAGAAAACTTGAAAAAGGAAAAGTTGAAACAGTATTTCTAAAGGAAGAAGAAGAAGAAGAAGAAGAAGAAGAAGAACAACAACAACAACAACAACAGCAAGAAAAAAGGTGGAGTTTTATTTCCAAAATATATTATTATTTTATTGGTTTTTCTCGGAAGCTTATCATTAGTTTTAGTGATATCCTATTTTGTTTGGCCACAGTTATAGAGAAGAGGAACCTATAAACTTAGTCAATGCGCCCATAATCTGATTCCTGAGAATAGCCAGATCGACTAGTTCAAATATATGCTCCACTTTGAGTGTTGTTAGATATAATAATAAAATGAAGACATATATATAGTATATATATAATATATATATATGATATACATCCATATATTTTATATATATAATAATATAATATTATATATATATATAATATATATTATATATATATATATATATATATTATATATATATATATATATATATATAGGTATATATATGTATTATATTATCTTTATATATATAAAAATAAATACAAAAATATATATATATATATATATATATATATATATATATATATAAAAAAATATTTTCCACCGATGTGCACACATCACGCACACACACACACACACTCACGCACGCACTAACTAACGATCGCCATAGTTTTAATAATATTATAAATAAATAATAATAATAATAATAATTTTGAAAGATATATTGTAATTAATTAATTAGTCAAACATTTCAACAATAAAATATATATATTTTTTTATTTTACGTAATGAAAAAATAAAATTTCAAAACACTATTTTTTTAATCAAACCTTCCGAGTAAATGTTTTTTTTTTATTTATTTCTCAACTATAAATATAGCAAGGAATAAGTAATTTTTCCCAGAAATAATCAGTCTATTGAATGTACTATTAACGTTGTTCCTTAAGCTCACAAATAACGTCAGAATCAACGTCCAAGAAGTCAAATGAGTTGCCTTGGTGGAAGAAAAAGGATCGTTTATGACTCGTAAAGAAAATAACTGCCGCGTCCGTCGTTTTTTGATCCTTCTTTTCAACCATCCGCGCTCGTCGACGATTATCATCGGACGATGTAAATGCCATTTTTTTTGAGATGGAAATAAACTTGCACCATTTACCCGATGAGTCGTTGGGCGTTATTTTTGGATATCTCCGCTTTAGAGATATATACAACGTGTCGATCGCTTTACGATCGAGAAAATTGGCGGTGATTTACTACCTGCAAAAGAAGTACATGATCGAAAATCTCGAGGTGGAGAAGTTAAATTTTAGCTCGTACTTTTCGCTACTACTCGATTCGGACGACGAAGAGGAGGAGGAGGAGGAGGAGAAAACCTCCGAGAGTTTTCTAGATTTTCTCGAGAATGCAACGAGAAATCCGTACGAGAACCCCCATCGCAACTCGCCTAAGACGATAGCGTTGACTTTAACAAAACACATGCTCGTACAGAATAACGTCGATGGCGCCGCCGTTTCGGTAGCCGCCAGAACCGCCGGAATTCTTAGGAAAATGAATATCGCGTATGAATATTTGACAACTTTAATT
>JABUQX010123149.1:0-15000 GCA_015478945.1 Trachelipus rathkii
CCACGGCATGGGTAATTACTTATTAGTTAATAATACTACGATGAAGAATAAAATTGTGTGTGGTAAGAAATTCTGCATTAACATGGGTGTCTTGGAGCTGGTGATTCAATTCAATATCTATGATTTTTTTACCAACTATGCAACGGGCAGTGCTTTTGAGTGAAATCATTTTATCTCACTTAACGCATGTAGTATCTATAATACCAATTCCACCTTATCGTCGCCTTATCTATTCAGTAGACACACTGATGTTGAACCCGCTTGGTCGTGACTATAGAGGATTTTGATGTCGGTTGATGATCAGGTAAGGGTTCCACAAGCGCCTATAGTCGTGCGTGTCCTTCGTTTCCTGCCGACATAGCTCTAATGCGTGTAATCTTTTCCATTCTTCTGTGTTGTCTGCTTGACATTTAATTCTCGGACACATCTCTACTCATGATAAATCAATAGCGTCTGCTAGCATGCTGCACAATGAGCTCATGATGATGATATAAAAAATACATAGTACTTGCGGGTTACTAATTTATTCGGTTAGTTGTTGAAGTTTCTGAGGGGTGCAACACCCCTCCTTGAATACTGCCTGCCAGTGCGAGTGGTGGTACCTGATCACCGTGTTCGTATCGCTAAAGACAATAATATATATATATATATTATATATAATATATATATAAATATTAATTATCTAATTATTATTATATCATTATAATATATTAATAATGTAATATAATATAATATGTAATTAAAATATATATATTAGTATATATATTATATTATAATTATATAATATAATAAATAAATAATAGATATATAATATATATAATATAAATATACGATATTATATATAAAATATACAAAATATTGCTAGAAATTCATCTTATATCGATTATATTATTTATTTTATTTTACAAATAAATGGTTTCAATGTTAATCTATGGATTTAAATATTCCCAAAAATGATACCTTTTTCTCTGACTCAAAGTAATTAATCACCTATATCTGGATATTTATGATGATTAGTACCTAACGGTAAGCCGGAATAACTAATAATCTCGGCCGGATAGCCGGATTATTTGTAGAATTTCGGAACTTTAGGTTTAAAATGATGCATCAAACGATACCGTCTATAATATCATAACCCTATTAATATATATAATTTAAATTATATTTCCGCTTTAATATTCAATAGGCATAATAAATTTTGTCTTAAACCATTATAAATAAAATAGAATATTTATATATTATAACTAATATATATACAAGAAAGTATAATTATACTATCTGATACCTATAGTTCTTTATAAATCAGCTTCCATCGAGGAGAAAGATGATTTACTTACTACTATTTATGTATTAATTGATGATGTGGATTAACTTAACGATTTAAGACGCGCTAACAATTCTGAGTACAGTAGAGATTGTCAGCATATGAGAAGAGAAGAGAGGAGCAATGAAGAGATGTAGAGAAGTAAGCAGAGATGAGAGGATATGAGAGAATTGGGTACAGAGGAGAGAGTAGAGAGAAGTCAACTGGGAGGTGTCAGACAAGTAGTATAATGAGACGAGCAGTAGATCATGTTGTTCACGAAGAGATGAGAAGATCATGAAAGAAGCTGAGGTTAAGAAGAGGAAAAACGTAGGCCGTATGGAAATTTGCTGTACCTAATGATTGATAGGCCTGAACCGAGAGCAGAGATCAGCGCGATAGACCGGGAGGATTAGTTAGTCTGTTTGATGCAAATATGTGGCATGATCTCGTACGAAAAGATGAAGACATGATACATAGACCGTATTAACACGACTAGTCGCAGAATGCGTCGAGATCCTCCGAGTACTAATGATCGTCCTCTACCTACAAACCGTTACCCGGAAGAAATGAGAGCTGTTTGACTGCAGCAGCTGAGCGCACATCTGGAGAGAATGACACAGATGATGGAGTGAAGGTATCAAGATGAGTAGCTAGACTTTAGAACCATCAACTGTCAAAGTGAGCATGTCTACAAAGTGATAATCAAACAAGGAGATGCTAACGATCTAACTCGAACGGAGAACTAAGAATAGCTCCTCACAAACGAGAACTCGTAAGAATTGCTGGCTTCTAAGCATGACCCTACGGTTGAAAGCTATAATTAGATGGGATAAGATGTAACAATTATAATACGAGGCAACAGTAGACACGTTTTTTTCAAAACATATATGTTGCGCAGAAAAATGAGACACAATTCGCATAATAGAAAAAGGCGTTCTTCGTGATGTGGAAGTTGCGCTATTTACTGGACATGGTCCACCACATATACGGGACAGTGTACCTGGCAATTCCAACAAGCAGAGTGGCGCCTGGTGTTATTGAGTTCCCTCCAGATACGTAGTCGCGAGCAGAGCTATAGTGAGCTATAGCTGCTATAATAACCCATATAGGAAACCTATCTATATATTTGTCTGTTGTTAACCTGTATGCATATTTTACGCAAATTACATAGAGGACAAACCACCTCTAGAGGTCGTATTCTGAAGATTTCTATAGCTCTTAACCTAGATTGAGTACACAAGTCACTTTGAGAATGGCACATTTGTGAGGAGACCTTAAGGGTAAATAATGGAGGAGGACTAATATTAAACAGACATTGCAAGATGTGGTGGAAATGAAGCAAACCGTCAAAACTACATTTGTCGTCGTCGCTCTCTGCGAAGGCATAACCAGTTCACTTGAAGACGGACGATGAGAGAAAAAGCATTGTATCATCATAACCTGGAAAAAAGCAGCTACATGCCTACCCCCACTCCTACAAAGGATACACATGAGATCTAAATCCTGGGAACCGAAAAAAACACACTCAAACAATATGTACAATCATCCTTTGTTAATAATACGATTGCCTCTAATCTCACCATATAGCGAATCAGTTAACAAATCTGATATTGAATGAAAATACTTTCATTAAAGCTCTTGAAACAGCTGACAGTTGCATTCTGCACATATCAGGAACAATTCATGCAAATTTAAGTGAGGCAAAGATAAAAGAAGGAGTTTTTAAATTGGTCCCCAAAATTATGAAGGTCAGGTCTTAAACAATAGTGTGCATCGCGACACTGGTCTGATTATTTCCTGGAAATGAGATAAAGCTGAAATAACTAAGACGTATAAATATTGGATGGCCCTACCTCTGACGTAAACAGATAAGGTGGGATTGCTTTCGTGATATATGTTGCAATATGTCTTCATTTTGAACACTTAGACTTCACCTTTCATTGTAATATTCAACAACCTAGTCCATGGCCATCTGTAACACAAAGATCCGTTTTAGGGCAAAATAATGAGGCCAACTGGTGCAAGGTTTCCAGCATGGTAATATCTCATTCATATTAATGACTGAGAAATCTTTACTTCAGATGAAATAAAATCTATTCGTGTATTGTGTGCTAAAGTTAGGGCATACGAAGGAAGACTGAGCATGCAAAAGCTATTGCAATAGAGAAGATTAATCAGCGGTCTTCCCTTCTTATTATGGGAGATAATTGAAAGATCGAAGTGTCTAATCGTCGGCGCTAGGGCTTACAACACGGAACAAATTTAATACTTCTGAATAGTTTTTTAAAAGAGTAATCGAGTCATCGAGAGAACCGTGCACTGTTAATCGGCCTATCAGAAGTAAGGTACATCTTGTATATTCACACTATAGGCATAATGGTCGATGGATCAAGGCTATTATTTCTTTTTTTCTCTAACCAAAAAACTCGGTACTCGTCAACATTTGCATGTAGAATGTTCCCATGACAAGTTGTGAGCAATTATAGAAATATTTTGTTTACTGGTTGCACTTTAACTATATACTCAGCAAAATCTCGAATGTATCGTGCACTATGCACAGCTACTTGAGTTTAGAAATTGATAAACAATCAGTAATGTAGATAACATTATCATTGTCATATATAGGAACTGAGGAATAAAGCATTATTTAAAAGTTTTCAGTTGCTTGTGTTGAGAAGATTGATAGTGCCTTCGGCTTATTGTCAGGCCAAAAAGTGTTGTCCTAAGATCAATTTAGCTATGACGATTAAAATGCCTACCAACTATGCTATTATGTCACGCTTATAGGAATTTCCAGTAGCTCTATAATTATATATGATATATGTGCTCCAAATTTGCTCTAGCATCTAAAGATATTATCTTACACTATTGTGTGTCTAACTTATAATCTTAGGTTTCAAGAACATTATGGTTATACCACTGCTTATCGACTGTACTAATTTCGTGTATCTGTTATTTAAGCAACCTTATCAATAAGGGAACAGATTCGCAATAACTAACTATCTTTCTGCTACAAAACTAAGATATTCATGAGTGTACATTCTTACTTAAAAAGCGAGAATTTGTGTTGTGTTGCTGAGTCATTAATAATATATCGTATCGTTAAAGAAATATATATTATACCATCAATAAAGCCTTTCTGAGTTTTTTTGTACTGAACTTTTTGAATAATATCAGATGATATAATTTACATACATAAAATTTATGTCTGCTCGGGAAGTATTAATTTTATATTTTGTGGAGCCCGTATGTTTTTTAGTATATATATTTCTGCAAATACCTAAAAGACTTTCTTCAGACCAGAATGGAGAAATAAATTAACGGGTGAATTCCCAAAATTTGGCCTCGAAAAAAAAGCTTTGAGTGGTGGAGGCTCTAAGCCTAAGGGGGTGAAGTGCACATGTGGAGCAGATTCGTATCGATACTCATAATAAGAGACTTCAAAAGAGGTGGGATAAGCGGTTAACAGAATATTTGAGGATCGAATATATCTCTACATCAACATGGATGATGTATCGCTACAATATTCCTATCATAAAGATAACTAGCTTTGATTATTATTTTATAATGATTATTATTATCATTACAGATTTATTTAATTATATTCTCTCTCTTATTAATTGAGTGTAAAGTAGCTTTGTTGCTAGATATGTAGTGTATTTCCGAGTTGTTACAGGAAATAAATCCAGTGCAATCTCTTTGGTATTTCGGAATTTTCCGTCTATTCATCTTTTCCAGTTTTCCTGTAATAAAATTTCTATAATCATTTACTTCGTACTTCTCGTTAATATTAGAACGGCATAAGTAATTTCAACTTTGAAAACTTCGTCGTTTTTAGCTTTAGTTAAACAAATTCTATAGACACCATAATGAAAATCCAGGAGGTAGTGTTGAATTGCGCTAATAATTCTTAAAATAATAAATGATCTTTCAAAATAATAAATTTTATATATCATATATATCTTTAATTTTATACAGGAATTGAAAAAAGAAAATACGGTAACAGATAAAGTTGTATATTCAAAAATTATTTTACTAGACTAGATTACAGTCTATAGTTAAGGATAGTTAATCGAGATGATTATTTACATCACAATATTAAGTTTTAATATATGGGGAGATATCGGCTTAGCGAATACCTACCTATCATATTATTCCTTTTTAGCTTTTTCTTATCTAGTATACTAAGGAGCTACTCGTACTGTTAGAATAATATACTTTAATTGACATACCTTAAGAAGCAAGATATCTCATATGAATAAATGACATATATGGAGAATAGTTTATTTAGTAGTAGCCTATGGAAGCAAATGTAATGCATATTTCTATCTGAAAGGGATATATACTATAGCGAACTTGAGGTTGTGTAAAACTGCATGAGGACAAGGCGGATGGCGGTAACAGATGCAACGATTGTTGAGAGCGCAGTACGAAAAATTTTGTTATACATTAGAGTGGAGATAGTAAAGAAGGAGGTTGATAATAAAGGCATTTTGTGTTGGAGTGGCTAGCGAGAATGAAGGAATGATGAGTGGTACACATATTTGATTGACTAGAGTTATTAAGCAGGGAGAGGTAATGCGGTAGATGAGAAAGTTGAGAACGTGGTAAAGTCGCAGGTAAGATTAAATTAGCTGGTGAACATGATCAGAACAGAGGCGAGATGGTTGATTGGATTGGAGTGTGTTAAAAAGCCTTTAGTGAGGTGTAGTTCCGAATTGACTGCCAGGGAGAAGTAATAGTATCCTTATATAAGGTAACGGGAGATAAGGGGAACGGTAAGGAAGTATAGGGTTAATTAGTTTATCCGGAGGTGTTTGTAGGGAAGATATATGCTGATTGTTTGGTCGAAAGAGTCGGTCGAGTGAACATTAGGTGAAGAGTAAGGGTGCTTTAGGAGTCCTTAGAGTTCCTGTTGGCTCAAATCTTACATTGTAAACATTATTGATGTGGACAGTGTTTAGAAGCAAAATGCAGTAGGCGAAGATAGGATGAATAGGGAACTTCTTATTGGCAGGTCGTATAGGTAATATATGGTGTTGGTGGTAGGCTTCTGAATGAAATCAAGAATATGTATGACGATAGTGAGGCGGGTGTAAGAATAAATGGTGTCAAAAGTGATTGGTTTGATATTAATTGCGGAGTGAGGCAGGATGTGTGTTCTCCTTGGTTATTCATTTGTTATTATGGATGGGGTTATGGAAATTAAGAATGGGGGTGGCAGAAATGGTTGAGAATGATGGGAGAATGGGGTGAGTGGAAGGGCGTCTCTACCCTATTACATGGTGTGATGATTTGGTTTGTGTGGTGCAATCGCAAACGAGTTTAGGTGTGGATTGAAGAGAGATCTTGGCAGGTGTGTAATGAGAGGGGTTGAAGAATCGTAGATAAGAGCAAGGTTTATGGTTGTGAGTGAGGATCAGTCCTCGGTGTGAAATGATCAAGAACGGAGGCAGCTGGAACAAGTGTCTGAGTTGTAAATATCTTAATATAATGTAGATGAATAAAGGGAAAACGGGGATTTGCAGCATGTGTAGGAAGTTGTGAAGTGGTCAGGAAGGTGTCTGTTGCAATTAAATCGTGTAAAAAAAACTAAGCCTTGAGTGCGCTAGGTGCCTTTACGTGAGGTGATTGTGTGTACACTGTTGTAAGATGCTATTAATGTAGTGAAGCTATGGCCTGAAAAGAAAGGTATAGAGTCTAAAGTTCCAATGTATACACAGGACAATCTTAGGGCGTTTAGCGTGTGGGAAGAATTGAATAAAATGAAGAATGAAACACATTAGAGAGTTGTGTGGTGGAAGAAATGAATAAATGAGAGAATAAATGAAAGTACTTGAGATGGTTTGGTTATGGGAAAAAGATAAGATGATAGTCGGGTTGGTTAAGCGGATGTTAGTGGGTAGTGTGCTGGGACGTCGACCGCTGGGGAACCGAAAAAAAGTGATCAATCAGTAAAGAATGTCTGGATGAGAGAAATGAAGTGGCAGAAGCAAAAGAAAGGTGCATAATATGAGAGAATGGCGGAGTTTTGTGAGGATTTTATGGTTGTCGGTCCACTTGGGTCGTCAAGGGGCATAACCTTCTACTGACGATATGCCATGTGGAGGAATCCGCGTGGTCCATGAAGCCTAGGGTGGATTTTCTGACTGCGGAGAGTTCTCACTAATTAGGTATAGAGGGGGCGTTAAGGCTGGGCTTCTTTTCGACTTATTGCCATATTCTTCTTTTCTTTTCGGGTGCCTGTCAGCACCTAAATTATCATTAAGGGTGAAAGATAAGTATTATTATATAATGTATAATAATATCTATATATATAATATATTAATATAGTTATTGATATTAATATATTATTATAATATTATATTTCTATTATTATTATATATATATATATAAGTATCTGAATTTACAAAGATTTAAGATATAACAAATCGGCACCGATTAATCGGTATCCAATTTCCATATCGATAATATTATTTATATATATATATCTATATATAATATAATATATAATATATATAGTTATATATATATAATAATTTATATATATTATATATAAATATATACTCAAGAGTATAACACATATATATATATATATATTCATAATATATATTATATATATATATATTATATATATAATATATATGATATAAATAATAATATACATATAAATATAATATTAATAATAATTATATAATAGAATACTCAATTAGTATACTAAATCAATATATATATAATATAGTATAAATAATTAATATATATAATATTATAACTATAGTAATTTTATATATTTATATATTGTATTATATATTTTATATATTAATAATATATTAATATTATATATTATTATTTATTTATTATTTTTTTTTTATTATGTATATATATGTCTAATAATATATATATATATGCCTAATAATATAAATTATATAAATATATATGTTATATATAATAAATTATAATATGTATTAAAGTTATTATATATATATAATATTATATATATTATATTAGTATATATTATATATGATCTATATGTATATATAATAATATATATGTATTAGATCTAATATATCAATATATATAATAGATATATATATAAGTATATATATGATAATATATATGATATATATATATAATATATATAGTGAAGGTGTTGTAGTTTTTGTTCTTTCTTCCTGCTCCTCCATTTCAATGGTAGTTATTGGTTGTTTTTTGATACGTCTTCGTAATGGCTTCGTTTTACGTTGAAGAACCTGAAAAGACGGCTACTTGCTATGTTGTTTCGCTGCTGAAGTCGCCTCTTTCACGCTAGGAAGTTGTTTTAGCTGGGGACTCGAGACTAAAGCACCAATGATGAATAAAATTGCTAGGACTCTTTTTAAATTATAGTTATAGTGGTATAGATTTAAAGAAAAAACTCTTTTTGGATTTTAGATTTTTTTTTTATTAAAAATTGCATTCATATTATGTACAAGATATTGGTTGCATACCACAAGAGTTTAAGATTAAAATTATATATACGAAATTTATTGTTGCAAACTATATCTAAGGAAAAAATTCACAAAACGAAATTGATGTCTAATTTAGCGTGAAAGTAAAATTTTAACGCATAAATTCCGCTATATATTAAATGAACAAAAAGATCGAAGATTTCTACATATGACAAATAGTATTAAAACAACATATAATAAAACATTATATTGCCATACATTACAAACTGAAATCATAATTTTATATGTATAATCTGTAGTAGATATGACTTATTTGTAAAATATATGAATAAATATTGCCAAATAACAAGTTACACCGTTTTTCAGTTCTCTTTTATTTCTTTTTCTGAAAAGAATTTTTTTAGTGCTAAACTCGCCTATTTTCAACACTATAACATTTTTAAACAGTTATTCTGGACATTATATAACACCTTTAACTCTACTATTTTGAATACTACATAATACTTCGTTCCCTAAAACCAGAGCGCATTAAACACTAAATTAAACACTAAAATGCACTTTTGATCCCGTTGCTCAGCCGATGGTCTTCATTGAAGGCGAATCACCAACTGAATGAGGAAGTTTAACAGGCATATATGAAGCTTGATGTTGATTTATCTGGTGTGATTTTGAAGGAATTATGAATCACAAAGACGAATGCAGATTGAATGAAGATATATACAGTGAAAGTGTTATGAGATCCTCCTTTGTAGTATTGTAGTAAACATATCACTATACTGAAAATGATCCCTTTCCATCGTATTGTTCGTACTACCAATATATACTTATGATGATTCACTTTTTCAGGTTATCCACCCATTTATAGTTGCAGTGGTATGCGGTTCCTAATTGATTTAGATGTAATACCATACACAGATGAATCTTTCCTCTATTCTAACAAGACAGCTGAATAGATGTAATCTGTGAGTTCTTCCGGGGGGGATGAGAGAGAGAGAGGGAGGAGAGAGAGGGGGACCGAGAGAGAGAGAGAGGAGTAGAGCCGAGAGAGAAAAGATGAAATAAGAAGGGAGATCGAGGGAAAGCGGTGGGAGAGGTGAGAGAGAGAGAGAGGAGATAGAGAGAGAGGAGGAGATAGAGAGAGAGAGAGAGAGAGAAGAGTAGCACGAGAGACGGATGAGAGAGAGAGAGAGAGAGAGAGGTGAGTTGAGGGAGAGAGGGAGGAGAGAGGAGAGAGAGAGAGAGAGAGAGAGAGAGAGAGAGAGAGAGAGAGAGAGAAGTAGAAAGAGTAAGTATAGAGAGAGGAGATGAGAGAAGAAAGTAAGAGAAGAGAGAAGAGAGGAGGAGAGAGAAGAGAAGACGAGAGATCATGATGGAAGAACTCGACACGATACTATTTGTGAAGAGGATAAATCTGGCTCTTCCGAGAGGCGGAAATCTGTAGAATATATGTTTGATGAAAGAGGAGATGGAGATGAGAAAAGAAAAGCTACCGTTATTAATGTAGGAAGATTATGTCTGATGAAAGATGATATACTGAGTTTTTGAGATATTGAAACACCGCTTGTGCCGAAGCCTCAATTAGAAATTGGAGAGGCCGTGCCCCGTTTTTAGCGCTAAGCTAAGTTGCTGGCGAGGTGAAACTTCGTTTCAAAATGAAATGATAGTTATTTGAAGGGTGGAGTGGTCACCATAGGAGTGGATAGGTGAGAGACGTAATGGAGAAGAGAAATGCCGTTAGTGAAAAGCAAAAGAGAGTTGCTCAATAGGAAACAATCAATAAGGAGGTGGAGCCCACTATTCTATACATTTTTAAATAGATCATCGCTTGCAATTCTGCAATACAAGCTACAAGTTAAATGCTTTATCTATATACTTATTGTTTTCGATTTTCCAAATATATATTATTATATATATATTACTATATATTATATATATTAATATATATAAATTAGATATTATTATATATATATATATATATATTAATATATATACTATATATTATATATAATAATATATATGATATATATATTAATTTTTGTTGCCCATTTCGTTATGTAGTTACTTAAAGATTACACAGTTTAGAATAAATTCTGGGTGTACTTTAAAATGTAACTTCTTGAGTTTGTAGGTTCTATTCGTGATATTTATGAGATTATGTTTGCTGTCTCTTTACCAATTTGTAATTAAGCTTAATTTTTTCCATAATGAAATATCAATTTGACAGAACGCAAGTTGGAAAAACGAAGAATCTTTTGGAGATGGGAATTGTCAAATGGACTGAATACGAGGATAAATTCAGAGAATGTGAAATTTGGCTTGCCCGATAAAAGAACGCTCGAAATTCAAATTACAAAAAAATTGGTTAATACTGTCGTGGAAAATAGCTGACAGTCCTTAAGGAAGATTCAAGCCTTCTTACAGAATCTTCTGTGCAAAATGGAACGGCTCAGTCTTAATAAGCATTCGCAGCAGCTCAGCTCTTATTGGAAACTTGTGCCGACTCCAGAGTAAGCAATGCTGTTACTCATTTGACTACAAAGTATAATACGCTTCTGTCTCTCGCTAAAGAAGTTATGCGTCGACTTGAAATGCATTATCAGGAACACCAACAACACGACCAGCTCTTTGCTGAGTGCTCAGAATGGATTGAACAGACTAGAGCTTCTTTAAATGAAGCTAGAGGAGAAACTAACTCTGTTGAAGAGCTTCATGAGAAACTTGCCTGTATTAAAAATGTTAAAAATTCCTTAGAACAAGGTCAACATAAACTTCGCTATGTTCTCGAATTAAAAGAAAGAGTGATACTAAACACCGAAAAACATGGTGCCAATGATATTGAAAACAGAACAGACAATATTCGAAAAGAATTTGAGAAACTAATGTCAGATATTTACACAACGCAACAATTAACTTACAAAAATTAAGTGAATTTCAAAACAGATCACTACGAGCTATACACATCCTATAAGTTTCTCGCGAAAAAAGCTATTTGCCATAATGGGTTCGAGTCAAATCTCTGTCACACTGACTTCGGAGTGACATTATGCTTCGTAGACTTGTGACGATTTAATGTTTTGAAGGATGCCCAAGGCCGCTAATCTGAAAAGTACTCAGTAGTACTCTATCACACCTTTCACATAGACTAAATTCTAGACTCCACACAGAGTGAGATGCGAACACTCGGTCCATCAGCAAGAGGCATGAGATAAGGAAGAATATTAGACAAAATTTAATACAGATATGCCCGTGATGGACTTAACTATCATCGCATTCTCGACGACTACCTTCTACCAGCACCAAATGTTTCTACATGATTAAAATTTGACCTTGAAAAAGTGATATAAAGACCCAACATAAACGTTGTGCTATCGAGTGCGAACATTTAGCATTGACTGGGGGTGACTTCTCCAAAAAACACTTTTGGCTTCACTTATCCTGACAAAAGAGATATCAATTATGCAACACATTGCAAAGCAACCAAATAATATATACTATCGAGTAAGGAAATTAATAGAAAGGAAAATATATATATAATTAATAGTAATACTAGTTATATTTATTAGAGTGATATAAAATATTATATATATAGAGTAGTTTACATCGGATGTTAGGGAACTACAAATAATGGTAGTGGAGCTCGGCATAGCTAGCGAAGCGAAGGGTTTCAATATTATAAATTCTTTAAAGGTATATAGTCAATAGATATAGTAGAAATAGGTGAGAGTAGGATATAATTAAGCTAAGGAAGCATTATATATATAATATACTATCAAATAATGTATAAGATAAATACAAGTAAGTAATGCGCTTTGTTAATGTATTCTTTCTTAAATCCTGACAAAAACCATTTAATATAGAAAGTTTGAAAATCAATTATTCTTCGCTACAAACACAATCAGCGAGAACAGTGCGAAATATGGTTCTTACATCTGTTGACATGTCTGGTGCCATTATTTTTAGATGCGGAAAATGTAACAAAAAAAAAAAGAAAAATTAAAAAAAAAGAGAAAACATACAATTTTCAAAACTATCAGATAGCTACACTGCGAAAAGAGAACTTACATTCATTGGAAGTACCTTGTAAAATTTTAGTGTTAGGAAACGTAAAAAAAAATAATAATAATAATAAATAATATAAAATATTACATATTAGGCTTTTTTTTTTTAGGAGCACGGGACATAATATATAATATATATATTTGTAAAGGTATTTACACGGCATATGTAGGGGGCTCGAGCCACGGGGCACAGGGGGGAACGTTTTCCATACCCCGTAGGAGAGGGACGGAGGAACACCCCGCGACACCCAAATACAAAGAGCGGGGGTTCCGGCACCCCTACCGAGGGGGGGAATTTAGCTCTACCCCGTAACCGTATCTCGAGAAGGCCGAGAGACCCCGACCTGCCCCATCGGTGCGGTATAAAGCCTCCCTTGGGGTAATTCTTTTAGCTTTGAGAAAGAAGAAAACATGTAAAATTTAGAATATAGTGTGGTGATAATTCTCTAGAGATTTCCTTTTATATATAATTTTTTTTGTGGACCGAGAACTAAAATTGGAGGAACGGCAAATGAATCAGCATGGTATTTTTCCTGTTCCGTGTACGAAGGGCATCTTATTGACGTATATTATTTATCTCAGAATATGAGAATAAAATAAGAGTGTATACGTTATATACTTTTTTGCTGTTTAATGAAATAAAAGATTTTTTATTAAACTTCTTATTAATAATATATTATATAATATATAATAAAATTAAGTATATATATAAAATATATATATTAAATATATAAAAATATATATATATATATATATTATATATACTTATATATAACATAAACTTATATATATAATATAAATATAATCACCGTATATATATATATATTTCTTCAACAAAAAATCTACCATCTTATGATGATTTTCGATACTCAGATCGGCAATTCACACCACATTGTACTATTATCACCTCAAACGTCATTCATAAATTAAAAATTGAGTGCTGAAGGCCTTGAACCTAGTATATGTAAACTTCTCAAAATAAAAAGAAACCCCAGCAATAGTTCACAGACAGTGCATCCGTTCTTTATTGAATTATGCATCACCAGCATGGGTCACAGTGCTTTCACAATCCAACATTAAATAAATATAAACCACGCAAAACACAAACCCTCTATAATAATAACTTAATAATATATAATAAATAATAATAATAATAATAATAATATAATAAATTAATAATAATAATAAATAATAAAATATATAATATAAAATACACTAATAAATAATAATAATAATAATAATAATAATAATAATAATAATAATAATAATAATAATAATAATAATAATAATAATAATAATAATAATAATAATAAATAATAAATAAAAAATAAAATAAATAAAATAATAATAATAATAATATAATGCAATAATAATAATTATATAATATAATAATAATAATAATAATAATTAATAAAAATAATAAATAATAATCACATAAATAATAAAATAATAATGAAAAATATAATAACTAAATTAAATAATATTAATAATCATAATAATAATTAATTATAATAATAATAATAATAATAATAAATAAATAATAATAATAATAAATAATTAAATAATAATAATAATAATTACCTCCCAGCACACGACCTAGAATCTACCTATGTAAAATAAGCTACAAGATAATGAGTAGAAACTCCATATAACTGCATACAACAGAATAATATATAACTAATGGATCCATAAACAAACTCACTATTAGTTCCCTAATCTCACACCACAGCTAGTAGTAGTATATCATATTCAAAACACAAATTCGGACTCTGCACAAAAGCTTGATTACATTAACCCACAATCAACAACAAGCACAAAACACACATCATCACAAACATAACCCAAACATATAAAGCAGTATTAAAATATGCTAACATACCCACAAACAATATATACACTCATAATTAAAACGATTTAACAATTCAACACAAGTTGTATCTACAATCAAAAAACCAATAGAAACGGAATCCATTTTTAAAATACAGTACATATTGATATATATAACATATAACATTAAGCTCACATTAGGTTCTAAGAAGCCTACTTTCCGAAAATATTACTTAATGAAATCTTAAAATTCACAATGGACTATGTAATGCCATCTTTCACACCTATACAAAAAATCACCCATAAAATTCACTTCACTATATTAAACCTTATTATAGAAATACTCACTATAATTAGTCAA